>APFE031555234.1:54892-98689 GCA_000404065.3 Pinus taeda
AAACCACCTCGAAATCATCTTATCTTTATACCCATGAAATTTCGATTCACACATGAAAAATGAACACGAAATGAATTATTGACCAAAAGAGTGGATGAACACAACAATCTACCAAAGATTTTACATAAAAAATCACCACTTAATTTATGGAGCTCGAGTTTGGAATTATAATACATTAGAAATTTCTATTCACACCTGAGAAATGAACACGAAATGAATTATTGACCAAAAGAGTGGATAAACACAACACTCTACCAAAGATTTTACATCGAAAATCACCACTTAATTTATGGAGCTCGAGTTTGGAATTATAATACATTAGAAAACCACTACGCAATTTACGGAATTCCAGTTCTAAATTATAACATTCGAAAACCACTACGCAATTTATGGATTTCTAGTTATAAATTATAATACATTCTCTACGAAATTTATGGAATTCTAGTTATAAATTATAGTATGTTATATAGTAGGTCGTGTGATGTTTACGACGGGTTAATTTAAATCACCGAAAGCATAGTGAATTCTACTGCAAACAAATCATATTTCAGGCGATCCAGACTTCAGTGTGCTATTCATTCCGAAAGACCATACTGATCCAGGTACACCTTTTCTCTGGTCCATTGTAACAATGTTTTTTTCAGATTATTTTTTCTGTTAACTTGTTTTAACTGCAAAAACGAAACAAACCTCCTCGTCTGTCAGCGTCTATTCACGTTTTGCTCCTGAGTTCTGTCCTGACACTGACTAGCTACAATTTTCTCTGGTCCTAGGGTTGGAAGATCCTCTCACTTGCCTATGAAATACGTCCTCGCAGGCGTGCGTTTCAATAAATATATATTTATATTATAATGGCAGCCATATGTTTCACTGAATAGACTCATTTTTCTAGTCTTCAAACCCTTACCTTTTCTCTAGCGTGACCACAGTTATTGCTATCTTGTTGATCCATTTTTCTAAACTTCAGACCCTTTCGCACATTTCCTCCAGAGTCACGGCGGTTATTTCTGAGAAAAGCTAAACTACATGAAGAGGCACAGTTTGAATTGCAAACAATGGCAATAGTTCTTTCAATAAATTAGCTAGACGAAGTCTTTGGATGAGGATTATCAAATTCATTGTAGGCAAGGAAGCCTCGGAGCCCAGAGGCACTTTAAACTTGGCCAACGGCACATTGGCCGTATTAGGGTTTCTGTGTTTTTGAAATTTTGCATTGGCCGTATTAGGGTTTCTGTGTTTTTGAAGTTTTGTGATTTATAATGTTTTTAAAATTATTTTTCTAGATTAATTATATCTATCCATTCTGGATTTCTGGGTTTATGTTTGAAATGGATTAATATGGTTAATCTTTGTTTTGATGATTAACTATATTGGTTAATTTTAAAAATTGACCTAAATTGATCTTGTGATTTATCCTGAAAATTTTATTTAAAAAAGTATTAAAATTATAGGATTCATGGACTAGAAGGAACCTTGGAGATCTAGAAACACTTAGTAATTTACAGTTTGACTATTCTTATCTGAATTATAAATTCCTGAAATATTTCAAAATCTGATTTTAATGAAGAGCTCAAACAATCTACTTTGGTTTTTCTCCACCCGTCATAAATATTTCCAAATTATTCCCAAAGTTACACTTTACTTCAATTTTTTTTTTAAATAGCCAACAGCCAACCCGCGTTTCTTGCTTAAGCAGGTAACTCTGTAATACCTTTCAAAACACTCCATTGCCAACGAAGTGTCTGGATCATCTGCGATAACCTGATAATGTCTAAATAGTTATTAAATCCTTCCCCTGTCATTATTGAACCCGTATAAAGTTTAAACACAGAAATAATGAACTCTATGCTTTCATCCTTTTGTCAGTAAATATGAAATCCTAAATCTAAATCAAATACATTTATATCAGATAATCTCCATGTTGTCATGTCTAGAAACATAATGAGATAAAAATGTGATTTCCTTCCGTTTCTAATATACAAGCTTGCAGAATTGCATGCAGATCATGGAAAGTCTCAAAAGAAAAATGATGAGCATTGAGGGAGAAGAGCAAGAGCATATGCCTATGGACAATCATTTTGTTGTCTTTACTCCTTTTGGGTCCATGAGTAAGAAGTTCAAGAGGACAGAAAGTGTTGTTTCAGGAGCTTCCAAGGAGGAAGAACAGGTTTCCACTCAGAAGGACAAGAGGACACAAAGTATTGTTTCAGGAGCTTCCCAGGAGGAAGAACAAGTTTCCACTCAGAAGTTAAAGAGGCCCCAAAGTGTTGTTTCAGGAGCTTCGCAGGAGGAAGAACAGCTTTCCACTCAGAGTTTCAAGTGTATACAAAGTGCTGTTTCAGGACCTTCCCAGGAGAAAGAACAGCTTTCCACTCAGAGCACCACGGTGAGAAATCAGTGTTGCAGCCAAAGGCATTTCACATTATCAAGTCTCTTCCACACACGTGGTAGAAATTTAATAATATTTCATAGAGAGTGGATTGCTTATTCTAATGCTTTGTCATAACTTCGAGCAGGATTGTGCGTCAGAGGAAAGCAATAAGGTTGCTCCGAAGGATCTGACAATATTTTATGATCCACCTAGTTTTGATCACATATTTTTAAAAATGAAGCTAGATTTCCTGAAGGAGGGGGTATAGTTTTCCTTTCTTTTCAAGATTGTATGTATTTCCTGTTAAAATATGTAAAAGGACCGAAAATATCTTACCAATTCTTTTTAATTACTGCAGCGTGAGCTTTGGGAAAGCGACGAGACCAACGAGTTGCCGTTCTATAGAGATTATTCGTTTTTTTTGAAGGATAAAATTCATGAAATAAATGAAGATATTCTGTACTGTTTGGAAAATTTCGGGTTGTGGTGTGCTTATCAGGTATGAAGTTTGTTTTCACGGACTGAAAATCTTTCCACCAAATGAGTTTATGGAATTGTCATATATATATATTTTTTATTTGCGGTGAAATCTTAAAAGGATTTATTTATTCGTGACTAAAAATTTCCATCGAAATTTTCTGTTTTCAAAGGTTGTACAAACATATCTGGAGAACTACAAGGTCTGCAACATTGCATATTTAAACAGTTCACAAGATTTAAAAAATGACTATCTGACTGAAGCGGGGAAGTTAATAAAGGAATACATTCCATCAGGTAGATATGGTCGTAAGTTACATACAATTGCGCTTTATCTAAAGTGTTAGACCTTTTTTTATTTTTATTTTTGTTTTTCATATTCAAATTTTAACCTGCATGCTTCTGTAATTTATTTATTTTACTTAATACTAGATGCCACAGACAATAGATAATCGAATATGTAATTTGGTTTTATTCTTCGTAATATAAACGTTTTGTTGCTTTATTTTTATATTTTACGTAGAGAGTAATCCATCGTAATGAAACTTAAGGTTTTTTCTAAAAATAATCGAAAGGATTACATTTATTGATCTTTTATTGATATTAATTTTTTTGAGAATTTTTATTTTTTTTATATGGTTTTACTGATTGAATTTTCATTTTTTTTTTATTTTTTTTAATATAATGTAATGGTGTAGTATATATATTTCACTGGATTTCTGTGATATTGGTAGGAGTTGGTCATTTTTTCTCAATCAATATCATATCCTAGAGACATCATCCCAAATGCATGATTGAATTTTGAACAACTAATAAACCAATTTACATTCTATGAGGGTTTTTAAATCTTGAAGCTTCTCTATGACCTAACACTTGCATGGAAGGTGAGATACTCAGTTCCTTGATATAACTACAAAGTAATATATTAATTTAAGAAGAGATGTAGGATTGGTTTGGCTTATGTGGTTAACAAGTTGCAATATACACTTTGTTTCACAAAGCCCAAACTAAGGGGTTCCACTCCTAGCTCAAAGTACCAGCACCACCAGTACAAGGTCTCACCATAGGAGAAGTGTTGTTCTACCCTAAATGGAGTTCCACACCGATGTCCTGCCAAGAAACTAGAGTGGTTTTAATCATGGTGGTTTCTTGTTTGCCACTTGTCACCACCCCCACCCTTTACTAACTCATGACAAACAATGAGGGGGCAAAGTGAATTAGGGTCCCATACTGAACTACATTTGTACATAGAACCCATATTACGTTCACACCATAGTTGCACCATCCATAGGTAGCACCCCTTTAATGAGGACCCCAAAGCAGGAGTTCCAAATCAGACCCCCCTCTAATCCATAGTAGACTTTGAAGGTCTTAAATGAAGGTGTGCCATTGAAAGAAGGATTCCCAATAAAAAAAGGTGAATCTTCTAGTAGTGGGTGGTCCCATCAGTTGACATCCCCAATAAACAACCATTGGTGCATTAGTTGTTTCCAATACACTACCTTTATTGCCCGCTTGTGAAAGCCCAATGGGTCAAAAGGACCTATGAGTGATTATTTGGTCTTATTGGATAACAATGTTGAAAAATGAAAACTTTCTCGGAAATCTCCAGATCCATTTTGGCTACATAAGGAAGCTTCATATTTTGTCAACACACAAAGGAGATAGAGGCATAGAGGAGAAACTCAACTAGTAGGTGGAAAGGAAAATTTCTAATACAGGAATTCATGTGGTGAATGCAACGCTAAAAGAGGAGATGAGGCATATGCAAGGGAGGTTAGAAGTAATGAGAACATTCCATAAGGTAAGAGTTGACATGAGAGATGCCAGTGAAACAATAGTTGAATATACTAGTGAAAAAGGAGGAGAATAAGTAGAGGAGGGGATGTTAAGGATGATAGTTAATTTGGGGGCTAGACTGAAGAGGGAAGTAATTGCATATGAAAGTAATTTGAACGTTAAGGAATTAACATATTTGATAAATATCATGGAAAAGTATTTTGATTGTGAAGAAGTAGATGTTGTAAAAAAAAAATCAAATTTACCTATCACAAGGGTAAAAGAACATGCAACCTTGTGGTGGAATGAGGTTAGGTTAAAAAGAAAATAAAATAGAAGCCCAAGATCAAAATAGAGGGAATAAAAGTGGAAAATACCAGAAATAAAATTTTTCCCAAGGATTACCAATCAAATATTTTCAAGTAGTTGTAGAACCTTAGATTAGTGAAAGAATATACTGAAGAACTTTAGAAATTAAATATTTGAGATGCACACATTGAAAAAGTAATGATTTGAGGTATGGGATTGAAGATGATATTAATATATTGATTCTAAACATAGTTGGGTATCCTTACTAGGTTTCTTTGAAAGATAGGGAAGAAGAATTCTAGAAAATATAGTCAAAAGACTAGAGGAAATCGTCACTCAAGAGGGAAAGGATACTTAATTAGTAGAGAAATTTTAGCCTTCAAAAGAAGAAGGTCGTATTTTAAGTAAGCAACCACGAAGAGGAGGTGACTTCAAAGGAACACAATATTGCTCTAAAGGTAGCCTACATCTAGAGTCTACTAGCTTAGATTTTGCAGATGCGGATAGTTAGGCCATATTTCATCAGAATGCTTAAAGAAAAATCCAATAGGAAAATGTAGTGTACATGTGGCAGAAAATAAAGTGAAGAATGTGATTACAATGGAAAATGAAGAATTTTTTGAAGTACGAGAATCCATGTTGTTGAATGGATTTCTATTTAGCTCATAAAAGAAAACTAAAGAACAAACCAAGAAGAGAAGTTTGTTCAAGACCATGTGCAAATCAAAAGACAATGTTGTAAGGTTGTAATCAATATTGGTAACACAGATAATCTTGTTTCAATAGAGATGGAGAATAAATTAGATTTAAAAATAACACCGCATACTAGACCTTACAATATGTCATAATTGTAAAAAGGCCATCCATTAATGAACAATGTAAAGTAGATTTCCAAATTGGAAGGTACAAGGATGAAATACTATGTGATGTGATGGATGTTTACCATATTTTGTTGGATGGACATCGTAGTTTGATAGGAGATCTATGGATGATGGTAGAAGGACACATATACACTTTATAGGAATGCTCACAAGCATACAATGTTGCCTTCACAAGATGATGGATTTAAAGAAAAAGTTGGACTTTTCATGTTTTTTATTACTTCCAAGGAGTTGTTGTAAGATAAAATGATTTGTGTAAGGAAAGGATATATTTGATTATTTTGTTGATATAATTATGGATGAATTTCCAATTAAACTACCCCCTCGTGAAGCATCAAATATCATATGGCTCTTAATTTGAGAGTGAATCTTCCACAAAAGGAATCTCATTCAATGAATCCTCATGAAAATGAAGAGATGAATCGATAACAACAAGAATTATTATGAAAATGTTATATCATAGAATGTTTAATCCAATGGGTTGTTCGAGTTGTCCTTGGCCCAAACAAGGATGGTGGATGGGGGATGTGCATTGATTCAACAACCATCATCAAAATAAAAATTAGGTTTATGTTTCCTCCTACCTGCGTTGAAAACTTGATTGAGTGGTGCTAGATTTCTTTATAAAGTTGATTTAAAGAGCGGGTACCACCAAATCCAAATAATATAGGGGAATGAGTGGAAAACATCATTTGAGAGCAATGATGGATTGTGTAAGTGATTACTGATACCTTCTGGTCTTATTAACAAAACCAACACTTTCACGAGGCTAATGAATGGAGTATTAAAGGGGTTTGGAGGTAATATTTCCATTGTTTATTTGGATGACATTTTAGTATGAAGGAAAATAAAAGAAGATCATTCGGTACATTTGAGATTAGTTTTGAAGACCCTGTAGTAACAAACCTTTTTTATTAATTCAAATATATGTTGCACAATACTTCTAGGAACCCGGTGTTTTGGGATGTACCTATACCTAAAACTCTAGAACTCGACCGAAACTCGACCATGATGTAATCATGTGTGAGAGTTAATATAGACTTGGTGTTCCTTCTAAATTGTCATATATATATCTCTATAGCAATCTTTTATACCTATATATATATATATATATATATATATATATATATGTCGTTTTAGTGGATGTTTTGGTCGGCGTTTCCATTTTTGTAGGTGGTGTTTCTAAACATACCCATATCGGAAACCCCTAAACATTTCAACGCTCCATGCAACTTACATTTAGAGAAATGTTTGTTTATGAAGAGGTAATTTATATATTTAAGCCTCATTATTTTTGAAGATATTTGGAATATGGACCCTAAAAAGTTAAAAGAAATCATTAATTGGCTTGTGCGAGAAAATGTTTTTGAGGTTAGAAATTGTTATCACTGAGATGTTTTCCCTAGATGTTATCCAAGAAGGAATAGCCTAAGGTAACCACAAACCAAATCTTTTAGTCTCAGGTTCTAACGAGCCTAAGTCCAGAGAGGGCTCTGTCTTTATAATTTAACTTTGTTTTGGATAGATTTCAGGATAGTTATTAGTTCTCATGATGTTTTGTTTTGATTGGGTGGTGGAATTAAGAAAAGAGATGAGCAGTGAAATTATTCAGGTCATTGGGCTATGGAGTCAATTAAGAGTGGCTTAACTCAATCTGATCAATCACTAAGGTAACAGTCCACAGGGTAGGCTAGCACAACAAAAAGAAAATATGCAGGTTCAAATGGATGAGGTAGTCCTAACCAAGGCAAAGGTAAATGAAGGATCCTTAACCAGGATTAAGACAAAGAAAATAAGGATGATCAATAGCAAAGTGCAATGAAGAATCCTTTACTATGGACCAAAGGGGGGGTAGACTACAGAAGTAAGAGAGCAATTAAGACTTCTAAGACCAAGATAGTTTAGTAGAAAAAATATAGAAATTGAACGGTTAAAACGAAGAGCATTTGAGCTAATTCTAAGATATCATTCCCTCTTTACTTTTGAAATTTCGTAATAGACACATATGAATATTTATAACATGAAGAGAAAAAAAATTAAAAATGAAGATATAATACTTATTTGTTCCAACTATGCACAAGAATCGAGTGAAATGTCCCTAGCTTTATTTGATGACCCAATAAAACCAATCCAGTCTTGAATACAAAAGCTCCTTAGCTCAATATAAAATTCCTATAGAAATGTATTTTAATCCACCCTAATTACTTCATTTTGTGAAGTATTTATACCAAAAATTGTACAAAATATCTCATAAGAATATGAGAATTATTTTAGGAAACCAAAAATACCTTCAAGCACGAAGATAGAGACAAATGGAGAACTTTCTTCTTGTTGTCCCTTTTATTGTGACTGTGTAGGCTGTTGTAATTTGGAATTTTCTCTTTCAATTTCTCTATAGTTGTGTGTTGGAATCACTTTCCATCTTCCACCTACTGATACTCTTTACCTGTTCTTCTTTGACATGGTCCTACCTATTTTACCCAGTAGCCATGTTTTACCATGTAGATTTACTGTTGTAACTTTATCGTAAATCCATCAGTTTTGTCCACCATTCATTGTTAGGTAACTTCATCCTTATCATATTTCTGTATATCTCGTCAGCTTCTGTATACTTAGAAAAATTTGGCCTCCCAATAAATAAGTGCCTTACCTCATGCTCTATGAATAATAGATTTTCAAGACTATCATACAATACCTTTCCAGTGGGCAAAGATTCTACCCCTAAAGTAGTAGCTTGGATTATGGCCAACTTGTTTAGTCTTTCAATATAATCATCTTGAGTCATCATCCTCTCATGTATTACCATAGGATGGGGAAGTCCTTTTTCTCTTAAAATACAATACTTTGTCATAAATATGTCAATGTTTGCTTGGATAATTTGGCATCTTTCCTCAAGATTTGGCATAAGGTTTCTCTTGGTGAGAACCTTCTTGATTTCTATGATTTTTCCTATTCTGTCTTCTATTTCCAGTTCATCAAGCTGGTACCTATTTCTATTGTTCAGGAATTTTATCAATTGCTTGGCTTCTTCAAGCTTATCTCCGAATTATTCCATTTTCTTGTGGATTGCTTCTATGGAGACTTTCACTAGTTCATTCTATTAAAAAATATCTTGAATAGATGGTGAAACATCATTGATGGAATCAATTGTGTTGGCCAAAAATTTTATTCATGTATCCAGGTGTTTGTTGCAATGTCAAGTCCTTTTCAAGGACTTTTATTCTTTCTCCCATTCTTTGATTCTTTCGAGATTCTTCTTTATGTTGTATCTATGCAAGTTTACAATTAGTTTCCAAACGTGACACTTGTTCTCTAAGTTTCTTGAGCTCAATAGCCTGGATGGTCAGCTCCTCCATGGCTTTTACCAATTCAACTATCTTTTTCGTTGATGTCCTTGTGCTTTTTGATGTACGTGTGACTGGAAAAATAATAGCTGGTGGAACTATAGGTGCTAACAAGGCAGCCAATGTGGAGGGTATTGCTTTATAAAATGTAGGAATTATAGTTTGACGAGTGGTGGCCAACTCACTTTGTTTAGACTGTATCAAATTATATAGTTCTTTCTCTATTTCTTTTATCTGTTCATTTAGCTTAAGGACTAATTCCATAAGCTCTTCCTCCTTTTGAGTTTCTAATACTTCAACTCTCTGAGGATGATGGAGGGGAGGAATCTTGAGGTGCTTTTTCATTACAACTATGTCATCATTCTTCCTCTTAAAATTTTTTTTTGCAGCTTTCACATCTTTGGGATCATGGCCCATTTGTATGACTGAGCCCTCTAGGGACTTTATTCTGGCATCTTTGGCCTATGAAGAGGCCCTTTCTCACTCGAATTGCACTGATATATTATTCAGCGAATTTTGAAGTAGGTGAGTTGTAATTGCCTTACTGGTTAAGGTGGAGTAAAGCATTTCCTCAGTCTTCTTATGTAATTATATTTAGTCAATAGGATGGATATCCTTTGCCAATACTCTAAAGTCTATTTTCAAATAATCTGCAATTGACTTCGGCTACTGCGTAGTGGGCTTCATAAAAGTCATCTACATTTTGCCATCATTCACATCAAAGGTTGACACTAGGCCTTATCTCATTAGTAGGAGCCATTTTTAGATAGTGTGCATAGATTTGGGCTTTCAATATTTCATTCTTGGCTTTTATTTCTTTATATTTCTCTCTAATGTGTTGGCTCCAGCTAGTAGGAGCCCTGAAGGAGGATACTTCCATGCTCTGTTGCCTTTCTAGAATTTTAGCTTGTGAGGTGGAAGGTTCTTGTGTACCTCCTGACAGAGTGGTATGACTACTTTTTGCACCTGTCGTTCCTGTTGTTTCTTAAGTAAACTTCTATTCTGAAAATGGATTCAACCTTTCCCTCTTGACATAAGTTTAGGAAACAGGTCTGCTAGAAGGAGTGGCCTCCTCTCTATCTCTTTTCGAATTCCTCTCCTCATTTAGAGGAGTATCTAAAATAAGAGGATTTCTCATGATGTGTTCTAGTTGAGCAAGTTCTTCTGAAATCTCTGGTTGTTCTGATTCCTCTGGTTTCTTTGATTCATTTCGTTGCTCTACCGGTTCTTGCTCTTGAGGTCTTTCTTCTGCTATTTTCCCACTGTGTCCTTGTGATTCTCTTTCAGATTGGGACTCTCCTGGCACCTGTACAAATGAATCTTCATCAATTCTTCTTTCTAAATCAATCAATGCATTATTGACAGCAACCTATGTGCTATCTTGGTCTACCAAAGTGTTTTCCACCGATTCAATTTCATTAGCATACTGTTCAATTTCAAGAATCCTGTGGTGGATGTAAGGAGATAATTTGTTATTTTGTCTCTTATTGCAAATGAAGTCTAAAGGGTCATATATCCAGATAAAACTTTGCTCCAGTCTCAGTCTTTAAAGGAGTTTCCTCTACTTCCTTTCCTGCTTTCCTACTGTTACATATAAATGTACCAAGCTGATCTTTTATCCTAAGTTGAGCTTTCTTCTTGGCCTTCACAAAATGCACCTCATCTGAATTAATCATTTGATTGTATTACTCCAGAGCAAACAATCTCATGGGGAAGTATCTGGGCAACTTGTAGGGAGCCAACTCACAACCATATATTCGGATTTCAGTGTGGTTTTGGTACAAGTACCAATCTCCCACTCTACATTGTTTGGACAACAATAGGATCTTCCTAATATCTGCATTGATTCTAGGGGATGGCTTCCTAATAGCATAGTTTCCACTGGATCTACAAAGAGATCTATGAAATCAATATAAGAATATTGAGAGTCATTTAGGTGGACTAATGAAGTCGAGAAGACCGTAGATCTAGGGTTGCCTCTGGTATCAACCTTTTGGAGTGTGATTGGGAATTTGTCAGCTTGGTAATACAAGGAAAGATGATATAAAACTAAAGAATATTTCAATACTCTTTCATTACTCGTGAACTGATCATGCATTTTATCAGCAATGAACTTAGCATATTCAAATATTATGGTTGTGGGCTACCTAGTAGAGTAGATGGAGATAAAGGCTATAATGATTTCATCAACAAATTCACTTGTAGTCTGGCCTAACACACTAGATATCATTTCTATGATGTCTCAGCCAAGATCAGAGAATATAGTCCACATGTAAGGGGGAGGGTCCTTTGGAATCTATTTTTCTTCCCTAATGAAGGTCTGGAATAACCGATCAAGTCTGATTGAGGAGAGTGTAGGGAATCTGTTAAGAAAATATCCAACAGAAACAGGCGTGAAGCTTTGGCTTGGTCGTAACTACAGTATTTCATTTATGGACTCAGCAATGATGGTAAATAATACATAATGATCAGGGGTCATTACTGCCCTTTGGCTAGGATTATAGTTCATATGGTAGTAGTGGATAATCTTTGGGAAAATATGAACTCTGGGGAACTAGTACTTGGGTAAACATGATTCCCAAAGCCATATATAGTTTGCATGGTTCAGGTACTAGTCTCTGTACCTGCAGTATAGCTTCAAAGGGGATTCTTGGACAGAGGTATCTTTAATCTGAAAATATTTATCTTTCAATGCGAGATGGTCTAATTCTCTATGAGGAGTAGAAATGGGCATGACATTTAATGCAATTGGGGCAGACATCCCCGCTTCTTGTGGATTCAAGGATGGGGCAAAGGGTTTTCAGTGAAATTGGGGAAAACTGGTCTAATTCAGAGTATTTTGGAATCACTGGGAAACTTTCTTACTGAATTACTTAGTAATTTGAAGTAATTGAGTTCAAGTTTGGGAATAAAATATTGTTTCTCAGCGAATTTGGGTAAATATCTTGCTTTGGCTTTTCAGTAGCTTCAGTAAGTTGGTATTTGGACATGGGTTGACGGTTGCACGCACTCTAGTTCTTGCATGGAGGTCTGAGATGTATTTTTCATGATAAAAAAAATCAATGAGTTTTTTAGTTTTACTCGTAAAGTCAAGGATTTTGGTAGGTACACTAGGAAAAGGACACTTGGCATTAAGTGGGGGATGTGACATTTTTTCATTTACTAGGATGTGGTAAGCGGGATCATTCACACTGCTTTTGGGATAAGGTGGTTTTGCAGGGGAGGTCACCCGATGCCACTCATCGGGTGCCACGTAGCGGCGGGGTGAATAGTTAAACCACGCATATTGGGAGGGTAGATGTTGGCCTTTGGAGGTCGGCCGATATGAGCGTAAACCATTGGATGGCATGGTGATCGGGGCAATGATTTGATATGTGGTTTAATGGAGGGGCCTGGCGTGGTTTTTAATGTATTCAAGGATTAATTAATGAATGATTATGGAGGTTTAATGAAGTCGGGAGCGATTTCGTTGGTGGGGATAGATTATTAATTAATCACTGATTGATTAATTAACCTCTTGTATTCGGTGTTGGTTCATGGTTATTGATTACTCGCTGATTGAATTAATTAACTCATTTAACTATTCACTGATAAAGTTTATGTTTCAAACCTTTGGGGCAGGATATTAACATATGGGTTTTTAATAAAATATATGGGAAAGGGTTTATTTTGGGATTTAATAATAGAGTTAATAAATTAATATGAAAATTGTGGAAAGGATTTTTAGAATAGGTTTAATGTAAAACACATAATTGGTGTACTTTATTCATATACGCAAATACTTAGGGTATGATGGTTTTTATGAGTCATTTGAGTGAAAAGGCGTTTCCTTGGGCGTGATTACTTTCCCTAGGAAAATGGTGTTTTACCTTAGGAAAAGGGATTTTTTAGGGGAAATGAGTGAATTATGGAGGGGGTGAATGTTTATGAGGGAACTTTAGTACTTAGAACCTATCAGTTATTGGTCCGAGGGTCTAATCCCTCCAAAAGTTAGAGAGCTTTGAGTCCCTTTAACTTAGGGTTTTGGGTACTTCTCACTTTGCTTATGGGAAATTAGTAACATTAAAGGTAAAATGAATTGGGAAAATAATCACTTGACTTTGTGTAAATGCTCAATTATAATCCATACTTTATCAACTTTATGACGAAAGTAAATGATATGATTTTATCTAATCAATCATCACAATTCTGAAACCATGCAACTACTTACCCATGTACTCATCCTACCACTTTTTCTACTCTTTATTACGGTGCACTTAAAATGGAATACCCTTATCAAAAAAAAAATCTTTTTATTTACAGTAGAAATCCATCTAATTCTATCCTTATTACATCCAAGGGCTCATATTAAAATGTTGAGCTCCTTTTATTTACTCTACCTATTTACCTATCTGCCAAGATTAAACAGAGTGGTTAGATTTTATTCTCTATCTCTAAGCATGAAATTCAGAAAATGGAATAACCAAGATTAAATTGTTTGATTACCATTGATTATGGCATGAATAACAAGTTTCACACAATCATTATTATGCAGAAAAGTAAATAGTAGTGGCATTTGGACTAGCACACTTTCATGGTCTTTTTTATTTTGGTTCATATTTTCATCTTTTTGACCCTTTTATTCATTCTTTTTGTCCTTTGATTTTTCTTTTAGGACATACCCTCTTTCTATTTTTTAATTTTTTTTATTTTTTGAATATGAAAAACATTTTCAAAATGAAAAGGTATGTACATATTACAATTTTGATCTCAGCCATTAAAAAATTATGACTCCTATTAGTATAGGAACATAACATAAATATTGATGGTCTTGAAAGTTTCCATAGAAAATTCATAGAGAATTTTAGCAAGATTTGTTCACTTATTGTAAACATTATCAAATAAAACAACTATCCATTCAATTGGATTGTAATAATAGATAGAAGTTCTAAATTGATGGAGCTAAACGTCACAAAGTATCCTATTTTGGTGCTACCAAAACTTAACAAATCCTTCTATGTGGAAATGGATTTAAATGGAGCTTTTGTTGAAAAAGTTTCAAGTCACAAAGGGAAATCAATTACGTATTTCAATGAGAAAGTAAATTAAGAAAAAAATAGGTATTCTTGTTATGATAAATAATTCTATGCTATAATTTTGAGTTTGAAGAAATGTAGACACTACCTTTTGCTAAAGGAATTTGTTTTGTATAGTCATAACATCGCTTTGGAGTTCATTAACAAGTACCTAAAGCTAATTAAAGGCATGTAAAATGGGTTTAATTTCTATAAAAATTTACTTTTGTTACTAATCATACATGTGATTCATCCAACACTATACCTAGTGCTTTAACCATAATCAACTTGGCACTATGATAATTTCAAGTTAATATTTTAATAACTTATGAACTAAAATAAATGTACTAGGATGATAGAGATTCGAAGGAAGCATATGAAGCTTTTGAAAACCTAGAAAGTGTGAATATAATATATTTGTGAAGATATATGATCTAGTATCGATCGTTGTTTAAACAAACCAACTTTGCATACCAAAATTTTCCATGAGAGATAATTTGATAAACGAGAAACATATTGGAGGTTTTTTTTTTCCAAAAATAAGAAGGAATTTCTATTAATTTTGTGCTCGGTCATAGCATGATACTTTTGGAATTTACATACTATTTAAAGATAAAAAATCATTTAGGAGGATCAGAAGAGTTATCTCAATTTTTTGACAAATGCTACATTCCTTCCTAAAATCAGAACATAGCCATCTACTTCTATAGACTCTACAATATTGGCCATTTAACAAAATGAATTTACAAGGAGAAATCATGTCTTACTCAGGAGGGTCCATGGACATTTTCTCTATGGGGCTATCGGAAGAACTATTTCCCATAATTCTAATATCCTCTTTGTTTCTCTGAGTTTGAAGATCAACGAATTGGTGGCGTATCTAGTCCACCTCATCCACTATTTGACTAATTCTAGCTTGTTAATTTTTGACATTCTTAATCAAAGATAGAATTTATTCATGGATATCATTAAATTCCTTGCACTAGTCTAATAAAGGGTATGAGCATAGGTGACATTGGTGTTCCATTGGTGAAATGAAATAATGGCGATGATTGTAGTCCATAATGTTCAAAGTTTGTGATATGAAACTAATTGTCGAAGCTTCCTGTAAACAATAGATTCCACTACTTCCCCTGAAGTAGCATCCTCCTTCCTCTAGTTACCTAATAGAGTAGTCTCCATGGGTTTGTTGCTCTCCATGCAAAATCTCATGAGTATCTTGCTGACATACTTTCCCTAAGACACAAACAACTCCCCATCTCCCTACCATACCTCCATGCCAAGAAAGCAATGGATGAGCCCCATGTCCTTCATCTCAAACTCTCATGAAATGTCCTCCTTACAATATTTGATCAACAAATCATCAATTTTCAATATGAGATCATCAACATAAAGTATAATGATCAACAATTTACCTTCCACCAGTATGTGCTATAAGCTTGCATCCACTTCATTCTTCGTGACACCCAACCTAGTGAAGTAGTGATCTATCCTTGTGTACTAAGAACGGGATTCTTTCTTTAGCCCATACAACACTCTCTTAAGTTGGCACACATGTGACTCATGGCCAAAGGTCTCAAAACCTTTAGGTTTCCCTGTGTACACCTCTTCCTCAATCATGCCATTAATGAAGGTTGGCTTCACATCCATCTTATGTATATTCCAACCCATCTATGTTAATAGTGCCAATATAGATTTGATCGATGAGTACCTTGCAATAGGAGAAAATTCCTCATCATAGTCAATCCCCTCTACCCGTGAAAATCCATGGGCCACAAATTTAGCCTTATGCTTCTCCAAACTACCATTGTACCTTGCTTTACCTGTTAAAGCCAATGGGATCTCAACACTCACTTGTCCTCCGGTCTTGGGACCACATCCAAAACATTGTTATGAACTATGGAGTCATACTCCTCCACCATGGCATCAACCAAAACCAAGTGTTGCATTGCTTCCTTAAAGGAAGATGGGTTTTTCACAACAAATTCACACATAAGAGTCATGTATCTAGTGTACCTCTCAAGTGATACCCCCATCCTCCATTGAGAAGTGAGTGCTTCCGCATTCTCTCGTGCATCATCCAATAATATGTGAACCTCTATGGTGTTCTTTCTTCCCTCTCTGGAAGACTCTTCCTGAGTGCATGTCTCGACTCTCGGATCCTCTAGATGTGACTACTCCACATTAATCCGAGGCTCCTTAACCTTAGGATCCAAAATCTCCTCATCCGCGTGTAACACAAGCTCTGTCTCAAGGGAAACTTGCATGGCCTTTTCCTAACATGGAAATATAACGATGACCCAAAAATCCTTAAGTGACCAACATTTGGCCAGTTACCAGAATAAACCTCCTATAGTGTCTTCATCTCAAGTACCTGATGTGGGATACAATTCTGAAAATAAGCCATTATGTTGCATGCCTTAGATCACAAGTGTAGTCGTAGGCCCTGATCATGACACATCTCCCTCACTACCCCTACTTTTCTTGCGTTCTACCTCACGGCTACCCCATTCTATTGAGGGTTATGGGGTGTCATTAACTCCCATTTAATTCCTTTCACTACATAGAAGTTCTTAAAATCATTTAATACATGCTCACCATCATTATCGCTCTGTAGAGATTTAAAATTCTTGCCCGACTCTTTCTCCACCAATGCTCTAAACTCACAAAACTTTTTGAAAGTTTGTTCATTTTTTCTGCACGAAAAATATCCATCATTTTCGAGAAAAGTCATCAATAAATATAACATAATACCTTTGTTTAGTCATGGATGTTTTCGAAAATGGTCCACAGACATCTGGATGGACTCGCCTTAGAATAGCCTCTACTCGACTTTCTCTGTTGTGAAGTAAGACTTGGTCTATTTTCCCAAAGTACACCCCTTAGATTTATCAACTTGCTCAAGCGTACCTTTGGGGAGACCAGTAGTAGTCTGCTACAATATCTTCAACGCCTTATGATGTAGGTGGCCCAATCACCTATGCCACAATTCACCAACGTCTCAACTATGTACCCTTTCTACTTTTCTGCTCAAAGCATCATACCCCTCTACCTCCAGGGTATAGATATTCTTCACCCAGATCCTTATCTTCTTTACTTGACCCATGGCTATGTGTCAAAGGAATGCCTTTCCTTTTGATAAGGTTACATCGCAACCTCTATCATCAAGCATGTCACATATATACATGGCACA
The DNA here is from genome assembly GCA_000404065.3 of Pinus taeda. Classification (NCBI taxonomy): domain Eukaryota; kingdom Viridiplantae; phylum Streptophyta; class Pinopsida; order Pinales; family Pinaceae; genus Pinus; species Pinus taeda. The sequence continues at coordinate 72,301 of APFE031555234.1, forward strand.
TGACAATAATCTACTTATACTTTCAACTAGCAAAAGCCAACAAAGATTTTTTTTTTTTATAAAGGAATTACTAAAAACCCAAATTTAATTAGTACTTGATGCCGATCAAAGTGATCCATATTAAACCCCATGATTCCATTTTGGATTTAATTTTCAAGAGGATAGGGATCAATGCTTAACAAGAGAGTTTTTTAGGAAAATACATATCCCAAGGTATTTGGTATCCATTCAACCTTCAAGTGTATTAAATCCAAAGCTAACACCTATTTGGATACATTCGATCATTGAGATGTTCCATGCTTAAATATATAATTTGGTGCTATTAGCTTAACATCTTGAGGTTCCAAGGAAGTGATTCAAAAACCACTTGAATCTTCGAGAATTTACTTCTAAGGCTCCTCTTGTGAGAATAGTGCCATCGTCAAATTGGAAGGGATTGCTGCTTTCAATATCCAACATGAATATGATACTAGGAATATGGCTTGAGCTTCATTCATATTCAAGTATTTTGATCAAGTGCTAGCTACCAAAATGTAGAGGAAGGGAGACAAGGGACCACCTTAGTGAAACCCCATAGATGCTAGGAAGAAGATAGTGAATTTTCCATTTACCAAAGAAATAATCTAAGGTGAGATGATGAAATTGGAGACCCATTGAATAAAGGTTTTGTCAAATCCTAGCCTAATCAAAACATTAAATTGGAAACAATTTCTTACTCTACCTGAGAATATTTAGTTTGAACCAATATAACATGATCGAAGATCTACCTCTCGAGGAAAAAAATTCCTTGATTTTACCTCCCCTCAATAATTAAATCTACAAATTCTCAAACTAGTGCATTATCCGTGATAACTTAAATAAACCTGTTAGGTCCTATTTTTTCAATAGATTTTATCATAATGGCAACAATGAATTACACATCTTTTAGCTATCATGAATAGCCTTTTTCCTTTAAAAGCATTGCTCCTTTTGGTGAAGTGACAATGATATTTATCAATGGCCTATGCCTTGTATCTATCCATCCATCTAGGACTATGCTAACTCCATAGCTAGTCTAGGAGGAATGAATTGTTCATAATATATCCTCCACAAGCTCCTCCTAAATTTTTAGAGGTTTAGCTTTAAATTTTCCATAGTTGGAACGCTTGTACCCTACGGGGTCTTTGTTAACTATTGTTATCATATATTTCTTGTAGTGATCCGAAACAACATTGAATGGGATACTACACACAAAGATGCACCTAGGAACTCTTGAATCAACTTCTTCTCTCACTTGCACATTTATGAATTTAGCAGTTCTTCTCTATGGGATTGAAGTGGATAGGCCTATATTGTTTTTGGATGGTGGTATTTGTTATTTTTTAGACACGTTCCTATTCCTTTCTTCAAACACAACCATTTACTTATTGTTTGGAGCTTGAAGAGTGGTATTAGAAATCTCTTCATGCCTTCTTTTATGTCACTGAGACTCCTCTTTCTCTCTTTGATATGCCCTCCTCACCATTCGGTCCATTCTTTTTGGCAAAATACAATTGATTGTCCTCCTCCATGAAAATAATTGACATTTACTCTTGGGCAAGATCACTTATATGAATTACTACAAATATTACATCACCAGTCCAGCCACCACCTGAACATGTTTCAAGCTTTTGATTATGGCTATAAAGAGGATAATAGTCAACCCTCTAGTTAGAATTTGGAATTGAAGTTGCACCTTGGTTGGAATCTCTTGACAGTTATGGACCCACCAACATTTAGCATATCCTTGATATGAAGTACCAACTAGACCTCACATTGTTTGGAGAAGGAGTCTCAATAGTGGGTAGTAATGTTATGCCTTAACTGAGAAAATGCGCAGAATGAGGTACGGTAACTTTGGGTGAGAGCAAGTGTGTGAACCTTCAAAGTGGTCAAGTGGATGCATGAATCTTCTAACACACGAAGGGAAAAGGAGGCATGCCCCTTGGAAGCTTGCAATAGTATGCAACTTGAAAGGAACAGACAAGAGTAATGATATCATAAGCTAAGATATGAAATAGTTCACAGGTTAAAGTGATGAAGTAATACACAACACACACTCAACAAGATTCTTACAAATGAAAAAAAAATAGTTCATAAGCATAAGCCTAAATTAAATAATATACATTGCAAATACATCAACAATCCTACTATATTCAAAACATATGCATGAAAGTGTGCCGACTCTTATTTTATTATAAGTGAAAGTTCCATTCATACACACACACCATTGACATAACAGTAGCCCAAATAGTGAAACATTATAGTCAAGAACACTTGCTCCTCCAAACAACTATACTTTCTCTACACTACAGAGAAGCCAAGGCTCTTCACAATACTTCCAAGGTCCTTCTAAGCCTAGGCAAAATCTTGGCTCCCAAAATCCACTTACATGAGTTATAAGGATATATTTATAACAAAGGAAGTGACTCTTGACATTCCCCTTTGTGAATCTTTGACTCGCCTCATGACTTTTAAAGTTCTTTGCAAAATGACTCATTACAATATATCATGACTCTTCACATTCAAATATTGATACTTTGAATTTAACTTAATAGATAATTACAAATAATATTACATTTTACACTCATACCCATATAAGACAAATTAGGGTAGAGAAAACATGATGGCCTAACAAGATAAAACAATGCGATGCTTGAAATTGGGGAAAATATAGCTCAACAACTTCCACTTGATGCTTCTCGATTACATATTGGTTCCAAGCTCGGTACTGTGTGATGACATGCCTAAAGTGCTTGATGTCCTCTAGCTAGAAGTGGACTATAGCCTCAATAGAATCCAGGTACACTGACTTGGAGCCAATTTTATCATCCCTTAAATGCAAGAGAAACATTTTTCTGATCTAGATATGACCATCGATGTAATTCAGAATGTTTTGGCTATTCATCTCCAAATCCTCCTTGGTGGTAATCTTTCTCAGCTCCTCCAAGTAGTCTTTGATCTCGTGCCTGATCTGGTGTATGTGTTTAGATTTGATAGGTGAACCAAATGATGGGATCCTTTTTGTTTTCACCATGAAATCCAAACTACTTTATAATCGTACATATGAGGCTTGAATACTTCCAATGAATGAGGTAGGTTTCTTGTTGTTCTTAATCAATATTCAAACTCTTTCTTTCTGCAGCTTTGTTTGTGGCTTCATTTTCTTTGCAGGTTAAGCACTACCCCTCTGTATCACATTGTCCATTACTACATGATGGTAATGGAAGCTTGTACATTCTTAAGAGTGTTGACAAAGTCTCTTCTGCGGTATTGTAAACCATGCAATTGAACCACTGCTTTATGTATGGTTATGAGCTCCTCATAGAGGTCCCGTATGGTCTCTCCAAATTAAGATACTTCACCAAGTATCGTTGCTCTCATGATCTCCAAGAATTGTGTGCAGAATGCATTCTGTGTTGCTACCTAGAGTTGTTATCTCTCTTGTTGGGAAACCTGTAACTTATGCTCCGATTTCTTATTATTGGCCACCAAACATTGTATGTTTAATATACCTACACCTACAAAGGACAAGTCAGCTTTGAGAATGGCATTTGGAGTCTTGTTGGTGTCTGCCACTATCACCCTCTCTCTAGTGAATGCAGGTGAAGAATGATCATTCGGAAAATGCTTTTTTGTGCTTGTATAATTAACTTTTGGAGTTCATCATAAGATATATTGTACAAGCCCATGATCGGATCATCATCAAAAGGAACAAAATCCCCTTCCTCACTCAGAGCTAACTCTGCCACTAGAGGTGATGGAGATTGGATGGTGACCTGTGGTGCACTCAGCATAAGATAGACATCCTCATTCTATGACACCAATTCCAATTCCATATTTGTAACTTCAATCATCTCTTCAAATCTACTGAGCAAGATCTTGATCCTTCATATGTTGACCCTCGTCCTCTATTGCTGACTCATTTTTTTCTTACTCTTCAACTTGCATCGACATTGTTTCTTATTCTATGGTGCCTTTTCTTTCCTCTTCTTCCTGCTTTTGCTTCTCTTCTTGTCCTTTCCTCCTCAACTCTCATTATTCCTTCAGTTCTTGTTTTTCCTACTCCAATCTCAGTTATGCTTCCTGCAAGCTCCATTTTTTTGTTTTCCTCTACTTTTCTCTCTCTATCCTTCGCTTCCTCTTCACTTTTACTTCTAAATCTACTTTCATAAGGATTACACCTACTTTCATCTTTAAGCTTTTTTCGCCCATTGGACTATCAAAAACCTTTCTCTTTCCCTTATCATGTATGGCATTGCTACTTTTTTCTTGTGCTACTTCAAGAGTTGTCATCTAGATCTACCTCAAAGCTCTTTGTTGAAAAAGCTTCATTAACGTTTTTCCATGTTAGTGTTCACACCTTATCTATAAAAAATTGAGCGCCTACACACACTCGAAATTCTACTAATGTTTTCTCAACTGATTCCTTCGTACTACTTTTAGTGGTCTCTTTTGAAGCATCTCTCTTTAGTGCCATGGTAATAATGAATGTTGGGAGAAGGTGCTTCACAAGTGTGGTGCCTGTGGGAAAAAAAGACAGTCATGACAAGAAAACATTAGCTTCAACAAATATACCTTCAAAATATGATAAAGTAGAACGCCAGTGGAGAGAAGGATTAGATTATGGGAACCTCACATTCCACAGTCCCAACATCCAATGATGAACCCCGAGTCTTTATACTACGCAATGTGCAGACATAGCTTGGGGAGAGACTAGGAGAGACTGTACATTATGTAATCTTAGTGGCCAAGCTAACAGGATGAGCATTGGAACTGTGTAATGCACATTTGGACCAACCAATACTACACATAACATAATTCCATAGGCTAAGCTCTTGGCTTGAGCCTTAGGATTGTGCAGTGCCCAACTTGCAAGGTAAAATATGGCTAACAAAAGTATATATTTGTGTTGTGGAAGTGTGAAAAAGGAGATGAAGTGAATGATGATGTGAGCTTGAGTGCAAACTAACCAAGTATGAGTGAATCAATGTAGATCAACTATGCAAACAACTCAAACAAAAATAAAATTAGGTATGTGAGGGAGCAAAAAACAGGAAAACAAATGCGGCACTTTTGAAACGTAAACAAAAACTTAAAACAACATTTCTACAAGCTAAAATAAGTTGAAACACAAACAAAGATGAAGAGGAATAAGTACAAAAAACACTCACACATGCAATACGATAAAAACAAAGCGAAAAAGAGACAAGAGTGAAACTCACATAGAAAAGAGACGACCACCACAATTAAGGTTCCTTAATCTCCTTTCGAATTTTATATATCTAATATCGTCTGTGAAAAAGAGATCTAGAGGCATCAATTAAGTATATTTTAGAAAATTAGGGTTTATGACATGCGTGTTGAAAATCAAGGAAAAAGCAACACTTGGTGAAAGTTTCTAAAATAAGAATGTGCCACCTTAGGGAAAGTAATAATGGATCTCTACTTCCTAGTGATGATTGTTTCCCTTTAGGTTTCTACCTGTTCTATGGAAAATTTCTGTGCACACTGCTAGGAAATATTATGCAATTTTGGCGAAGTGGGTAAGTTTCTTTCACAGTGCAAAGTGCAGTTTCTGAGCTCAATGAGGGATTGTGTAATTTATAGCCTCAATTCTAGGCTTCCTTCCATGAATGCACATTTTCTAAGGTCAAGGCTGACTATCAATCTAAACTATGAAATTTCAATCATCAAGGTTGATTGCCTTCAAGGATTGCACAGTTTCTGGAGGCAAGTCGAGATTTTTGTGTGACCATGTTAGGAGATCAGCTTGTGAGTTAGAAATATCAATTAAGTGTGAAAACAGGCAAGCACAAGCATAAACAAAATGATAATTATTAGTCAAATCATGAATAACTAGATCAATGCAAGATGATCTCTTGTGGATAAGGAGGAAAGCTCCAAAAAAAAACATAGGAAACTTGTGTAAAACATGTATAACTCTTCTAGAAGTATTTTTTAGTTCATCGATTATCAAAACTTCTTCACTTAGCTTGAGATAAAGATATAGTCCCTACAATTCTTTTCATCAACAACACACATACCAATCCAAGTCAGGATGATTTGTTTCAATTGGAGATGAGGAGTATATAAAGGCACAAGTAAAAGAGATTGTCTGAGTCTTAGTTTTCATCTTTGGTGTTGTTTTGGCATCAGTATGCCTAGATAGTACCTCCGCAGAGTCACCTCAGGAACACAAGAATTTATTTGCTTCAAGCGAGCCTAGACAATACCTAGTCGAGGTTGTTTGCTTCAACTCTTTGCACACGAAGTCTTTCTCTTCTATTTCCCTTTATTTAATTTTTCATTTATTTTTTTATTTTTTTCTCAAATAACTGTGCATAGGAACTTATTTATTTCATATGGGCACAAGAGGTATCCCAACTTATTTAGAGAATATGAGTGGTCATCCCTTTAGAGAAGGATATTTATATATACCTTTAACATACTCATTAAGGTTTTCTTCCCCTCCTCCCTCTACTCTACTTAGTTCACAAGGATTAACTAAAAATCAGAAAACGATTAGAGTAAGCGGTACTAGTTAAAAGTGCAAGCATCATGATATCACTATTATTTTCTATGAAAGGAACATATTTTCCATGAGAGTATCATTGACTAAATAAATTCAAGATTCACATAAGAGAGGGAATAAATAGATAACCAAGCCCTTATAGAAGTGAAACTTCCTCTTGGACTTTACCCTGCTTGTGTAGGAAGCCAAACAAAGTCTCGTGCATAAGCTACCCTATGATTGAAAATAAAACAAAGGAATAGAAAGAAATGGAGAAAAAGCAAATAAATGTACAACAAATCAGAGGAAACAACAGAGAAAAGAAAAACTATGCCTAATCCTAACCTAAGGAGAGCATAAGGTAGAGTCACATGAAGTGATACTTCCAAAGCAACCACTGGCATATTCGCTAGCCTATGAGGGTGAGGGAATGCAAGTCAAGAAAGATAAAGGAGAAACATAGTAAATAAGAAATATAAGACAATACAAACCAAAATGTTTGAAGTTTTGAATGAACACATAAAAAATTAAAAATGAAAATCTTATGAAATACATTTATGGTTGTACCATGAAATTTAAACACATTGCGAGTCAAAGACTTGCAAGCACACACTCTCCAACTGCAAAGAAGAATGAACATAAAGAAAGAAGAAAATTACCATTTTTTGACAATGCTCACCATGTACAACTCCTGTAATGATTGAGTGATAGGATCATGTGATACACATGGGGCATGCGAAAATTGTAAAACAAATTTATTTTCAATGTGTGCAACAGAGTGATGAAGAGCATGTAAAGATTCAATGCATTTCTGACCGAAATTGGAACTAACCTTAAGTCTATGAGAACCTAATGTAACCATCAATGTAGGCTGAAGTGCCTTGACATCTTGGGGAAGTTTGAACACCTCAAAAGATGGATCACTAAACATTAGTGGCTTGGAAAGATTAAAAGAAAAAGAATGAGGAATGGGACCAATTGAATCAATGAAAAGGTGATGGCAATCGTGATCAGAGAGTTCAAGATCGCAAATAGAGGCATCTTCATGATATGATGAATCACAAAGAAGGGAAGATGGAAAGAAAGAAATTTTACCCTCCAAATTCTTAGAAATATAAGATAAGAGGTTGGGAGGACCGAGAAAAAAATATTTTTCCTCTATGCATTCAAATGAAAAACAGATATTCCACATCTTCTAAGAATGATCAGAAGTAGTAACAATAGAAGAAACTGAGTTTTCATAAGATTCAATAGGCATGACATGATCGTGGAAAATGTTATGACAATGAGGGAGAGGTTTGAAAGAAAGAAAATCCTCCTTCATCACAAATTCTTTTTCATCTCTGGGCTGCAACACATAATCATCATAAATGATATCGCAAGTTGTCTTCTCAACACCAATTACATCCAAAACTTGATCCTAATGAACATAAAAAGATTGATTTGAAATAGGTGAATGAAAAAACTCACAATTTGGAGGATCACAGTGACCAAAGGTTGAAGGACGAGGATATAACAATTCATTGTGTCTGTCATATTTTTAGTCCAAAACCGCGCTAAGATTTTGAGTATGTGGGGTGGGAAAAGATGGTGATAGGATAGGAAATGAATTCTCAATCTCTCCCACCTCAGCCTATGGTACCATAGTTGGGGACAAAGTGTCAATTGGAACAACGACCTTTCCCATCGCAGGTTTAGAAGCTCTAACACTAAGGTATGTTGGGAGAAGTTTGAAGTATGCAAGCTCATGCATATTTTGTGAAATGTTAACAAGATACTGAAATTTGCTTGACAAGAAAGGCCAATCAACTCCATCCTTCAGAATTTTAAGAAAAATTCATGAAGTGATTGTGAAAATGATGTAGTCATTCATTAGATGATTTTTGTAATTCCAATTTTTTCTTTCACTAACGTTTATGGTCATACATATAAGAAGCTTAAAACAATTCTATGAAATTATGTTTGAAAGGTTGTATGGAGGCATAAGGAACTGTGTGACACCATTCCCTTACACACTGTTTGAACATGAGAATGAACAACCTACAACCAACACCCTCAAAATGGATTTTGTGCTCTATGCAAAATTCAATAAAATGAGTAGTATGCTCAGATAACATTGTTTCACACTCGTTATCAAATTTGAGAGTGGACAAGTCATGTATCACTCATGAGCACTTTTAATCTTTCATTTATGGAGAAACAGGTAAAGGTTATGATTTGGGGAGAAGTCATTAGATGAGTGCAAAAATTCAAAACATACTTGAAGGGCTCAACTTGTTATCTAACACTCCTTCTAGTGCCAGATATGTTGAAGCTAGTGGATCTCCCCGATATGAAGTGCCAACTAAACCTCACACCAATTGGAGTAAGATTCTCAACAGTGGGTAGTAATTTTATGCCATGACTACCAAAATGTGTAGAGTGAAGTACTATAAATTTGGGTGAGACCAAGTGTGTCACCCTGTGGAATAGTCAATTGTGATGCATGAAGGATATGAAGTGCCAACTAAACCTCACACCAATTGGAGTAAGATTCTCAACAGTGGGTAGTAATTTTATGCCATGACTATGAAAATGTGCAGAGTGAACTACGATAAATTTGGGTGAGACCAAGTGTGTCACCCAAGTTCACCCTTAGAAGCCTATAATAATACACAAATTGAAAGGAACACATGAGCATAATGACATCACAAGCTAAATCTTTTCAACACCATTAGGGTTTGTATCTTATTATTTAATGCATGTTTCAATCGAGTAGGGTTTTTTGTTTATCATTTACTGTACGTTTTAATCTATTAGTATTTTCTTTCTTATTTTCTTTATATATTTTTTAGGGGTTTAATTTGTAGTGGATTCATGACCTCCATAAGGTTTAGTGAGGGATAGTGGTCATGTGAATGTGGATGTCACATATATTGGCTTCAGTGAAGTTTCTATTAAGTTTCTTTGTGAGAAAAGTAGTTAAGGGGTTCCCTTAGTAACTAGTTGGCTAATTTTACATTACAATTCTTTTTTTAAAGGAAATATTTTTAGTCATCTATAAAATGGAAAGATTTCCGCAATTATAGTAATGGTTTGATATATGGAGATCTTTTGTCCTAGAAGCTTAATGAAATTTTCCTTGTTGTGATTGGGGTTTCAAGTTTATTATATGATGTATGCTACATTCTAGTAGACTTTTTCTTTGTTGTTTTCCTCTACAAAATTTGAAAGGGTTTAACATCTAATATATTTAGGACCATTAAAAATAATGAGATCAATCTTAAATAACACTAAGCATGTGGAACAACTATCAAAGGTAATGGCCTTAATCCCCCCTTTGTTGGCATGAAGAAGTTTCTAGGCCTCTTTCCTCTGTAGAACTCTAGGGAGTTCCCTTAGTAAATGCTTCACTTATTCCATACCCTAATTAATCCTTTCTCTAAGGGAAATCCCACTAAGGAATTCCCAATACTTGGTTCTTGACATGGCATCTTATTCTCTATCTGTTTGATACTAGTTTCTCCCCCCTCATCCATTATTTTGGGAAACCAACTTGAGGGTTAGACTTCTTTATATCATCTTGTACTAACACACTTTACTCCATAACCCTTGAATATTAGAACTAGTCTTCACATTCCTCCATCACCACTATTTCTTGTTTATATTAATAACCCAACCCATTCATTGAAGTCACTAGTGATCTCACCTTCCATTTTATTGTTTATGCCATAGCAAGTTTAAGGGTAACCCCTCTTGGTTTTGGAGGAGAATTTCCTGTAAAGGCAAGGTAGTTCACTTAAACTCCGTGATACAGGTTCCACTCCTATTATATAGCATGGGTTGCTTCTTTTGTCACTTCAACCCATAACTTGAGCAATGATATGGTATGGACAATTTAAAGTTCAGAAGACACAGTAAGTAGCTTGAATGAATGATTTCAAAATACTTGTTTTAACTTTGGCTCAACTATACCTCCCACTTCTTGTATCATTCAAATTTTATGTTAAATTGTATCTTTCTCAACAAATATAATTATTGCAGTGTGTCATGTTCCATTTTTTCATATAAAATAATACAGATACCAATAAATAAAAATTAAAGATATTTGATAATAAAGAGACTATATCCATTGCTACTATTAGTTAAATTTTTGACTCGGATCTTGCAAACATGATATGGAACCACCTTTAATAAAGATACATCTTCTTCAGATAAAGATCTGCTCATATGGAACCAAGTTTTGAATGCGTCTATCACATGTCGAGTTTCCTGATTTTCGTGCATAGGCATGGTGAGAATGCGAAGCATATCAGAGATAGTTTGCGAACGTAAAACATGCATGGTGTTAAATTATACCAATTATTAATTCAAATTATACCATTAGAACAAAAGAATAATAAATGATATACAATATTTTAAAAATATGTAAAGTGTTTCAATTTTTAATTCAAGTTATTGATGCCAAAATCATAGCAATTGATATGTATATGTTTTCGATATATTCATGAATGAAGCATGGCGAGAGTATTGAAGAGGGAAATATACGTGCTGCTAAAGAGGGTTTTTTCTCTTCAAAAATGCATGTCCTTCTGAGTTGTATTCGTTCAAGGTATAAGAAGATTTTATATTGTAATTAAAATGTGTTTGCATTTAAGGTTATTTGTTCTCGATTAAGTTAACAAACAAACATGTGGGATTTGCAGGGATTATAACGACATGTGTTGTCTTATCACCGTGGAAAGTATGCTGTCAGCTGTTGCTGTGTCGAGTTTGATGAAAGGACTTTATAAGTATGAATATATTAATCGATGCTACTTACCTGGAGTAACTACCGGACCCCATATTATTATCTGGAAAAGGAAACAAAATTCATCAAAACATTTTGGTTTTCGTGAGGTTAGTATGAATATTATTATTTATTCTCTTCTCTGGTTGTAACGTATTTATGATAAAAAAATGCTGAGGTTAGCATGAATATTATTATTTATTCTCTTCTCTGGTTATAATGCGTTTCTGATAGAAAAATATATATATTAAATTAGATTATAATTAAGCCGTAAGGAGTTTCCCTATGAAAAGAACTTCCTCCACTGCCACATTCATCCTCCTGCACCCTCGGACGATTAAAACATTGTCTACCGTGGGATGATTCCATCAGCGGTTAAAGAAAGCTCAAAAGCTTGCCGTTATAACAAAGCCATTACAATAGCTCATATAGCCGTTACAGAGTTCATATAGCCAATACAATTGTTTGTATGGGATCAATACATTCTTAAAGGCCTTAACGCGTATGCGTCTGTGTGTTTAGATGTGTATGAGTTCGTTCTATTGGGCTTGCTCTTCCTCCATTCTGCAGAGGTGAGAACAGCAGCCCTCTAAATTTCGAAATGCACAGATAGATCTTCTAGCAAATCCAGAATAAGGGATTACATTGGAGATTTTAGGTTTAGCTTTTGTAATATAGCTTAAGCAAACTTTGGAGCATATTTCTGCATTTTGCAATCGGAGCCCTCCCTTGCAAACAGAATTGGCATGAAAACGTAAGAGATAACCAGCGCTGCAATCCGAGCCCTGTGTTCTTAAGAGAATTTGCAGTATGTGATAGAATTAATCAGCATCAAGGATCGAGGATCTTGATCGGTTTAAGTTGATTCATATTGGCATTGGCATTGTAGTGCCTCTCCTCCTCCTCCTCTCAGGGTTTCGTTGTGTGGTCTGTATGTTTGGAGCTCTATATGTTGTGTTTGCGTATGAATGTGGTCTGGTCTGTCATCTGTTTGGCGTGTGACTGTATGTGTGTGTCTGTTTATTTGGTGTATTCTCTGAGAGGTGTAGGCAGAGGCAGACTTAGACGCGCGTTTGTGTTCCCTGAGAGGTGGAGGCGAAGGCAGGTAGCACATCAATTATTGAATCAAGACAACTCTGCCCAGGGATCACACGTAAATGAGGCATCCGACTCGATCACACGTAAACAATAAGGTATCACTCTTTGTATGGATCACTCTGATTATGGAAGATTAGCTGAATGATAGAGGATTCGATTTGATTTTAGAAACAAATTTCTTTCGCATAGCTCGATTCGATTGCTTTGTTGTAAATTGATGTTGAGTGTTGTTTGGTTCCCTATTACCAGAAACCGTTTCTGGCAAAAACCTTCCGCGAAACTGCAACAATCCCAGAAACACCATTTGCAACGGTTGTTCTCGTTTTCCATGGCAAGAAACAGTTTCCCGCGAAACGAAACCGTTTCCGTTTCCTGCAGTTAAATTTATTTTTTGATACTGGTAAATTTAATTTTTTCAAACGTTCAGTTTAAATAGCAATTAATGGTTAGTTTTCTGGAAGTTAAGTATAGTTTAATTCATAGTCGTAGTTGACTGTTAGTTCGCTGCAGTGCACTGTTAGTTTCCTTCCAATTAAACATAAGTATTCCAGCGTGCGGCTGAAGAAAGAACTAGCAGAACATAGCAGAACAGAGGGTATTGTGAGAGTGCTGTCAAAGAAAAACACTCGTTGTCAAGGATTTAAGCAGAAGCCCGAGAGCAAACCCATCACAGATCAGAGCCAACTTGCCAAGCAGCTTCACCCATCACAGATCAGAGCCAACTTGCCAAGCAGCTTCACCCCTCAACAGCGTTGTCAATTCTATTGTCAAAAGTTACTGCTCCAAACTTCAATCTCTCGTTTTTTTTTCAATCGCACGTAAAATTCCTAATAATAATTCTCATCACTTTTTCAATGAATACGTTATACCTAAATTATATTGGCCTCTTGTGAGCAATTTCTTTCAGGCATTTAAAGGGTGGTTGTTTACATGAATTATAAAAATGGGAGGTTACTCTGTGTTACGAAGACGGTTGATTGTGAGTAAACTCTTTCTTCAAAGAACCCAAGTATTCTGAATTTCCATGTTGGAACCATTGGCTTCTATCATTTTCCTCTGCTAAGAGGATGGGTTTGCTTGTTTTTATGAAGAATGGCTCACATGCATTTCAAGCCTGTACAACAGATTCAATATATCGAGAACTGGTTCAGTTATAAGCATTGGTTTTTTGAGAGAAAATAGAGCATATAACCACCAAGTCATCCATTAACAAACAGCAGTGTCTTGCAATACTGACCAATGAATTATTGATAGCCAATTATCTGTCCTGTTATCTCATCTTTGGCAGATGAATAATTGTGTGTCTTTATTTGGATGTCTACAGTATTCATTGCCAATCACCAATGGATTGTTCTCACCAATGTCTGGTAATCTCATCTTATGGATTGATACGGTGTCTTTGTTGGAGGTGACTTGAACACATAGGAATATTGCTATTGTAGGGGCAGATATGGCAGAAACACATTTCCTACAATATCCCCCAATAGAAAATTCCTATGGAGCAATTGATTTTTTCAAACATCTGAGCATTTTCATGTATGGTATTTTCATGTATGGTAGCTGTGGTGCCCATTTCTTTCCTAGGGTAAAAATATTTTCTGTTTTTCTTTATACATTTAGCTATCCATGAGAATGCCTCTGCCTGCCAACAAGTCTTAATGCCTAAGTAGTTAAAAGCTTCTTTGAAGTACGAATAGTTGCATATTCATTCAATTATATCCGTGTTAACCATAAACAAGACATATTTTCAGCTGTTAGCATCCTAATCCCAAACAAACAAGAGTGTTTGGCATCCTAAGCACAAACGCACAGGGTCCATTCCTCAGACACAACACAATTGAAATTAAGACTACTGGGGGGTTTGCATTAGGGGGAAGGGAGGACACCTCGGTTCCCACAACTTGTGATCTTCAAGTCTCCAAAGTGGAACTTTATGGTCACCTTTGTAGAGCTGTCATCTTCATCATTTTCGGTAAATGTGGAAAAAATATATCCCGGTAAATTGCTCTTAATCTCCTAAAGCGTTAGTTCTTTCTTAGTCTCATTCTTTTCTAACATGCTCTGAATCCCTTCATCCTCCATCCAGTTTTAATGCCATTGAGTGACCTTCAGGACCTCCCTTCATCCACTCTTAAGGCCTTTGAGTTCCTATTCCTCAATTCATCCACTCTCAAGGCCTTCCAGTTTGTAGAGATGTTAGAATATCGGGCAGCCTTGCCTTTGTGATGGGTCATTGGCATTAACTTAGGAGCTTATTATTATTGCTTCCACAAAGACTACATGGAGGTAATCTAGGTAATCTTTCGACTATAAGCACAAGGAGGTTATGCTCTTAAGAGCAAACGATGGTTGATGGGTGATGTATTTTTGGGTTTTTTCCATAGGCTTCATTAAAGTAGAACTATAATATATAATATATCTATGTTTTGGTTATTATTTTTCTCATCACTTTTGAAATTATATAATATCCATTATTTTAATATAATACCCAACTCGTATTTGAGTAAAAAGGAAAAATCAATAGGAGAACTCAATGTTACCAATCAACATACCTAATTATTGCTAGTGCGTAGCCCCACACACACATATATTTAGAGAGAGAGAGTGAGTGTTATGGAACAAGTAGTTATAAGTTATTAAAATATCACTGAAGCCATGTATCATGGGATTTTGTAAAATGAATGAGATGAGGAGCTAGTCCCTTTCTCTGGAGCTAGTCTCTCCGATGCTCGAAGTAAGGTGATTTAGATGTTTGAAAATTTGAAAAAGATAAATAATTTTATTTTGTTTAAGTTTTCCAAAATTTTCTTTGATTTTCTCTTCAAATTTTTAGTTAATTATATTTTTCTAATTAGGTGTCAATTTTTCTATTTTATTTTCTGTAACTAATTTTCAAATATAAATTGTGCAGATTAAAATTGGTTGCAGAGGAGAATCATTTATTTTTTATTCCACTCATTTCTCATTGCAATGGAAGAAAGTTCATCAATGTCACAAAGTAGACCACCCCTTTCCCAACAGAAATCTTCCATAGAGGCATCCAAAAAAATCCAAAGCAAAGAATATCAAGAAGCGAAAAAAGCCTTTGAGGCAAGGTTATGGGCAGCTGCGAAATGCACTCAATCTTATAGCGGAGGATCAAGTGGATCATCTGGTTCAAAGATTTGGTTGTGCCCTTATTGTAAAAAACAAAAAACGGGGAATGTAGGAAGAGTTCAATGGAGACCTACAAACATTAAAAGATATGCCATTTGCGAAAAAAAATCGTCCAATGGATGCATCGAGATTTCCCCGCCCTTTTACATCCCATAAGTTTTGAAGGTGAGAAACAGAAACTTGATGTTGAGAACAAGAGTGTGGACCACCAATTGTCAATCCACTGGGATTGTTGTTAGCTTGAACTAAACCTTCAACAATATGTCTAAGCTTTTCAAGTTCATTAAATTGCTTAATTAGAGAAGCTTTTTCTGTTTTAGGTACACTGTCACATAAAGCTAATTGTTCTTTTTTCCCCATTCCAAATAAATGCCATCGAACTCTTCCTACATTCCCCGTTTTTTGTTTTTTACAATAAGGGCACAATCAAACCTTTGAACCAGATGATGCACTTGATCCTCCGCTATAAGATTGAGTGCATTTCACAGCTGCCCATAACCTTGCCTCAAAGGCTTTTTTCGCTTCTTGATATTCTTTGCTTTGGATTTTTTTGGATGCCTCTATGGAAGATTTCTGTTGGGAAAGGGGTGGTCTACTTTGTGACATTGATGAACTTTCTTCCATTGCAATGAGAAATGAGTGGAATAAAAAATAAATGATTCTCCTCCGCAACGAATTTTAATCTGCACAATTTATATTTGAAAATTAGTTACAGAAAATAAAATAGAAAAATTGACACCTAATTAGAAAAATATAATTAACTAAAAATTTGAAGAGAAAATCAAAGAAAATTTTGGAAAACTTAAACAAAATAAAATTATTTATCTTTTTCAAATTTTCAAACATCTAAATCACCTTACTTCGAGCATCGGAGAGACTAGCTCCAGAGAAAGGGACTAGCTCCTCATCTCATTCATTTTACAAAATCCCATGATACATGGCTTCAGTGATATTTTAATAACTTATAACTACTTGTTCCATAACACTCTCTCTCTCTCTAAATATATGTGTGTGGGGGGCTACGCACTAGCAATAATTAGGTATGTTGATTGGTAACATTGAGTTCTCCTATTGATTTTTCCTTTTTACTCAAATACGAATTGGGTATTATATTAAAATAATAGATATTATATAATTTCAAAAGTGATGAGAAAAATAATAACCAAAACATAGATAGATTATATATTATAGTTCTACTTTAATGAATCCTATGGAAAAAACCCAAAAATACATCACCCATCAACCATCGTTTGCTCTTAAGAGCATAACCTCCTTGTCCTTATAGTCGAAAGATTACCTGGATTACCTCCATCCAAAAATACATCACCCATCAACCATCGTTTGCTCTTAAGAGCATAACCTCCTTGTCCTTATAGTCGAAAGATTACCTGGATTACCTCCATGTAGTCTTTGTGGAAGCAATAATAATAAGCTCCTAAGTTAATGCCAATGACCACAAAGGCAAGGCTGCCCGATATTCTAACATCTCTACAAACTCGTAGGCATTGAGAGTGGATGAATCGAGGAATAGGAACTCAAAGGCCTCGAGAGTGGATGAATCGAGGAATAGGAACTCAAAGGCCTCAAGAGTGGATGAAGGGAGGTCCTGAAGGTCACTCAATGGCATTAAAACTGGATGGAGGATGAAGGGATTCGGAGCATGTTAGAAAAGAATGAGACTAAGAAAGAACTAACGATTTAGGAGATTAAGAGCAATTTACCGGGATATATTTTTTCCACATTTACCGAAAACGTTGAAGATGACAGCTCTACAAAGGTGACCATAAAGTTCCACTTTGGAGACCTGAAGATCACAAGCTGTGGGAACCGAGGTGTCCTCCCTTCTCCCTAATGCAGATCCCCCAGTAGTCTTAATTTCAATTGTGCTGTGTCCGAGGAACGGACCCTGCGCGTTTGTGATTAGGATGCCAAACACTCTTGTTTGTTTGGGATTAGGATGCTAACAGCCTGAAAAGATGTCTTGTTTATGGTTAACACGGATATAACTGAATGAATATGCAACTGTTCGTACTTCAAAGAAGCTTTTAACTACTTAGGCATTAAGACTTGCTGGCAGGCAGAGGCATTCTCATGGATAACTGAATGTATAAAGAAAAACAGAAAAGATTTTTACCATGGGAAAGAAATGGGCACCACAGCTACCATACATGAAAATGCTCAGATGTTTGAAAAAGTCAATTGCTCCATAGGAATTTTCTATTGGCGGATATTGCAGGAAATGTGTTTCTGCCATATCTGCCCCTACAATAGCAATAGATTTCTATGTGTTCAAGTCACCTCCAACAAAGACACCGTATCAATCCATAAGATGAGATTACCAGACATTGGTGAGAACAGTCCATTGGTGACTGGCAATGAATACTGTAGACATCCGAATAAAAACACACAATGATTCATCTGCCAAAGATGAGATAACAGGACAGATAATTGGCTATCAATAATTCATTGGACAGTATTGCAAAACACTGCCGTTTGTCAGTGGATGACTTGGTGGTTATATGCTCTATTTTCTCTCAAAAAACCAATGCTTATAACTGAACCAGTTCTCCATATATTGAATCTGTTGTACAGGCTTGAAATGCATGTGAGCCATTCTTCATAAAAACAAGCAAACCCATCCTCTTAGCAGAGGAAAATGATAAAAACCAATGGTTCCAACATGGAAATTCGGAATACTTGGGTACTTTGAAGAAAGAGTTTACTCACAATCAACCGTCTTCGTAACACAGAGTAACCTCCCATTTTTATAATTCATGTAAACAACCACCCTTTAAATGCCTGAAAGAAATTGCTCACGAGAGGCCGATATAATTCAGGTATAGCGCATTCATTGAAAAAGTGATGAGAATTATTATTAGGAATTTTACCTGCGATTGAAAAAAAAACCAGAGATTGAAGTTTGCAGCAGTATCTTTTGACAATAGAATTGACAACGCTGTTGAGGGGTGAAGCTGCTTGGCAAGTTGGCTCTGATTTGTGATGGGTGAAGCTGCTTGTCAAGTTGGCTCTGATTTGTGATGGGTTTGCTTTCGGGTTTCTGCTTAAATCCTTGACAACCGGTGTTTTTCTTTGACAGCACTCTCACAATACCCTCTGTTCTGTTATGTTCTGCTAGTTCTTTCTTCAGCAGCACGCTGGAATACTTATGTTTAATTGGAAGGAAACTAACAGTGCACTGCAGCGAACTAACAGTCAACTGCTACTGCGAATTAAATTAGACTTAACTTCCAGAAAACTAACCATTAATTGCTATTTAAACTTAGCGTTTGAAAAAATTAAATTTACCAGTGTCAAAAATTTAACTGTGTTTCTTGCCACTGTCAATTGCTACTGCTAATTAAATTAGACTTAACTTCCAGAAAACTAACCATTAATTGCTATTTAAACTTAGCGTTTGAAAAAATTAAATTTACCAGTGTCAAAAATTTAACTGTGTTTCTTGCCACGGAAAACGAAAACGACTGTTGCAGACAGTGTTTCTGGGATCGTTACAGTTTCGCGGAAGGTTTTTGCCAAAAACGGCGGTCCTGTTTCTGGTAACAGGGCTACGCCTAACTGTCCCGATGGATGTGAAGCTGCTGCAACAATACCACCATGAAAGAGCACCTTGTCAATCACCTCAATGTCGTCGATTTTCTCTGTAGTCTCGGAATTGTTTGTCCAGCCAATCCGTGCACAGCCCTTTGGAATAGAATGATCTGCAACTTTCAGTACCGTGTCAATTAAACCTTTGTGTTGTGTACATTGTACTGTGTCTTCCATGTAAATGCGTGCATCAGATCGCTTTCTTGGAAGGAGAGAGAGAATTTTCTTCCAGAAAGTTTGAAGACGTCGACATAGGGCTTTTCTCAAAAACATGAGGAAACTCAAAAGTGCAATTCCCACCACGAAACTCCGAACTGCAATTCCCACCAGGAAATTCCGAAGTGGACTTCCCACCCTCTTCACACACACGCACATGCATCGCGACCAGGTAAGCTTTTTGTGCCTTAGGATGGATGACTATCTTAATGGCAGTACAATGTCTTTCGGTTATATAATTAAATAGATTTATTTTAAACACTGATTTAACATAAACCGAAGTACGTATAAATTTTTAATTAGTTAATATTATTTAAATATTTTATATAATTTTTATTTTTCGCAAATAACTCAACTATAAAATAAACCGCTAAACTTTATGTTATAATAAAATGAACAAAAACCTTTAACAACTCTATGTATACAGTAAAATGAGCAAAACCTTTAACGAGTGACTAAGAGTCCCTGTTTCAAGTGCTTATTCAGAAAGACCTTATTCTTCTGATGTGATTTCTTCGGAAAATGTTTCTATTATTCAAAATATGGATCATAGCGGCTTAAATTCGAATATAATATTAATTTTTAGTATTTGTGTCCATTCCATGTTTCGTCTCCACTTTACCCTAAAAATATATTCACCCCCATATAAATATTACCCTCCACCCTGCAGTCATAAACATTATGTTAAATATAATATAATATAACATTATTGTATTATATTTTACTCATGTTTCCACACATCAAGGGACTTGGGTGTATCATGTAAAATGTAATATGATATTAAAGAATATTAAAATTGCCTTATTCTTCTGATGTGATTTCTTCGGAAAATGTTTCTATTATTCAGAATATGGATCACAGCGGCTTAAATTCGAATATAATATTAATTTTTAGTATTTGTGTCCATTCCATGTTTCGTCTCCACTTTACCCTAAAAATATATTCACCCCATACTTATAAATATTACCCTCCACCCTGCAGTCATAAACATTATGTTAAATATAATATAATATAACATTATTGTATTATATTTTACTCATGTTTCCACACATCAAGGGACTTGGGTGTATCATGTAAAATGTAATATGATATTAAAGAATATTATGTGATATTTTATTTAATTAAAATTATTTATATTTTAAGGACATGTTTATATTTGGGTTCAATTTTAAGGACATGTTTATTCTTTTGTTAGAGGATGTTATATTTTCTTGGTAAGATCATGAATCTCTAAAAAATCCCAAGGCACATTATTTAAAATATTGAATATATTTTGATCTTGCCTATATTTAAAAACAACCATGGTTTGAAAAAAAAAAATAGATCTAATACCTTTTGAATTTCCACCTACCAACTCTTACAAGGAAGCACATGTAAAGATACACTATCAATTTTTTTTTGTAGTTGCACAAATGTAAAGATACATTATCATTTTTTTGTATTTGTCTTTTACCATCAAATTGTACTCTAGCGGAACAATATAATGGCGAATATGCATCAATTCATAATAACCATCAAAGCACTTATGAATTTCATAATACATCTAACATTTTTTTGAGAGATTCTTCAGCGTAAATCACATAAGAATACATTTGTCATTCTTATGTGATTTAAGCTGAAGAATCTCTCAAAAATTTGATATGGATCATAGAAGCCTCAATTCTACACATCTAACATTGTTAAAATTTAAGAAATTGTAAAACTAGCTAAAATATAAATAGGTTTTGCTACAATACCATGGGCCAATACCATGGCTTATTAATACCACATGCCCAAAAACCATAACTCATTCCATATAACACTTGTTCATATATTATTTTTTTAATTAATCAATTTAATTAAAAGAGAAAAAAGGGCATAACTACTTTGGAGAAAAAATGTTAGAATTTCCATACACCTTAGGTCTGGTCTATGCCTTAGCTAGTGTGGCATACCTAGTTAATATTTCTCCAATTGCAAATAATTATGATTATTTAAAAAGGCTAAGAGGAGGGACACAAATTCCAGATTGCTTCAGGAATGACTTGTTTTGAATATCAAGCCTAGTTGGCTGAGTGGTTGGTCTATGCCTTAGCTAGTGTGGCATACCTGGTTAATATTTCTCCAATTGCAAATAATTATGATTATTTAAAAAGGCTAAGAGGAGGGACACAAATTCCAGATTACTTCAGGAATGACTTGTTTTGAATATCAATCCTAGTTGGTTGAGTGGTTTTAAATGGGCTAACTGAGCCATACATTAACTAAAAAGAGGAAGTATAGGTCCATTTGTCCCCTAACTCCAGTTATAAGCAACAAAAGGACAAAAACTTAAAGGCAATATGGGTTGCGCTATCCTGGGAAGTTGACTTGCATGGTGCTAGGAAGAAGACAAGAAGTTAGTCTATTTGGAATGGCACACACTCCCACGTGCACATGCATATAGATATCCAACAGAGGAAAAGATGGGACTCTCATTCTCTAAGGCAGATGCGGAGGTAGTAGAAGAGAACACACAGAGAAGAGTGTTGCAGAAAATTCCTCCAAAGGGCGGGGGTGAGAGCGAAAAGAAGGAAACAATCACAATTTGCAATAATTCAACTCTGGAGAGATTAAGCCAGCTGAAGAACAATCACAGAGGCTTGTTGGGTGAAAGCATTATAGAGAGCAGTGGATTAACTGGAGGGCTAAAGAACCCGCTAGAAGCTTATGGATTGATAAACCTACTAGACTGGGAAGAGACACTCAAGTGCTTATGAGGGTTGATGAACCACCAAGAGTTGCCTTGGGGCTAAAACTCTAGTGCTTGAATCATGGATGAACAACCTCTAAGAGTGATATCCTTACCCATCAATATATTATTCAATTATGGACCTTCCTTAATGTGGGCTCTCTTCTCTTGAAAGTGAGCTAAGACTCCCTGTACTGTGATATCATAGCATGGATATTAGTTGTGTCTAAAACATTTGTAATGACTAAGTGGAAGCTTGTGTAGCTAGTGGATGAAGGAAGATATGCCTTGTGACATCTTGTGTCAGTTGTTCATATTGGTTCAACTTCCTCTTAAAGACCATTCCTCCTCAAGGACTAGAATTTGGCTCAGGGGTGACAACTACAAGTAATCATGGTTGTAGCTTGTTTATGGTTAGGTGGAGAGTAGAGTCCCACTCTTAGTTTCCAAATCTCTTATAAGATAATTCCACTCTTCTTTTTTGTGCTTGTGGTTGTTATTATGAACCCGTTTATTGCATTGGACTAAGGTTATGCTAACACTGAGTGATGCTTCCTGTATGATTAAGGAATGTGAATTCTTGTGTATATATGCTCTTGAATGTTTTTCATCCTAAATGGTTTATTCCTGTAAATTATTCCAAGTTTTTGGATTGGTCTATATGACCCATGTGTAAAGAGGTAGACGAACTTTGCTAATTAAATTAGTTGGTTGTGTGAAATTATGTGGTTGGTGGGCCTTGGTTATAGATTGCAAACTCAAGAGGGATATATATATATATATACACACACAACACACACACACACACACACACACACACACACACTATATATTACATACACAACAACACACACACACATATATATATTGACATATATGTATATATATATACATATATATATATATATATATATATATATATATTATATATATATATATATATATTATATATATTATATATATATATATATATATATATAACTATAACAAGCACGAAGGGAAGAGTCCCTTAAAAACATCAAGATTCAAGCTATTGTGTATAATGATCAAGCAAGGCTGAGCCTCGATGCTTCAAGTGTTGGGCACTAAGTATCAATAGAACCATGTGCATAGAACTACCATGAGTAAGCATGTAGATGGGGAATGGTTCTCAAATCATTCATACTATAAGTGTCATAGGCTGGAGATCAGGATGAGGATGAGCTTAGAAGGCTAGAGCCCCAATAAGCCATGTAATCCGACGCATCGACCAAATGCCTAGGAAAGAGGAATTTGGGTCGTCAATGCCTAAGAGCTCATGGCTTATGGATAACCTTGGAAGTTTGGTACCATAGAGACACTACAATATAACGGGCCATTAGTGTCGGTAATAGCATTGAAATCCAGTTTTTTTAAGTGCATGAATTGGCTCGAAGTGGCAACACAATATCCAACGAAAGGAGGCATGTTCACATCAACGTCTTGATTTACGATGAGAATAGTGCCAGGATTATAGTTGTGAATAACACTAGAAATTGTTTCTTCCATTGTTGCATCTATTTTCACTTCTAGTTTTGCTTCGAGTTGTGCTCTTTGTTTTGCTTCTGGCATGGCATCGAAAATAGTTTTTTTTTTGGCTTCCTAATTAACATTAAGTTATGTTTCCATAGTAATGTTAAGGTTTTCTTCCAACATGGTGCCACTTGTGTTATGCAAGCAGAATACAAAACATAATAAAAGATAGATCCACGACTTGAAAAATAGCCTCTTTGAGGGGGAAACCTCCTTTACATCACATAAATGAACAATTCTTGGATGATACAAATGACAAGACCTCCTTGGTATATATAAGAGCATAAGGGGCCACAATATAATCAAAGCCTGCATAACAATAATAATGTAAGGGCACAACAATAACAATAGTGGGATTTAATGGGGCACAACAATAACAATATGGGGGCTACATGGGCACAACAATAATAATAAGGGGGCTACACTAACAATAACAATAAGGAGGCTACAATAGTATTATCGGGACCTAACATGCCCCTCTCATTCAAAAAAAGTTTGGTCCTCAATGCTTGAGTAGTTCTAGATGCTTCTATATAAAATGCTCATCCTCCCATGTGGAATCTTCAGCAAGTAAGCTCTTCCACTTAATGGGATATTCTGAAATTGATCGATTCTATAGTTGTTAGGTTCTTGTTTCCTTGACTGCTTTAGGCTCTAATATGAGTTTTCCTTCCTCGTAAAGTTCTCATAATATTGTTTGAACGGGGAAATTGCCACCAATAACCTTCTTTAAGCATGAAACATGATAAACTGGGTGTACTCAAGAAAAATGAGGAAACTCCAATTTGTATGCCATAGCACCAATATTTTGTAACACATTGTAAGGGCCATAGTACTTGGGTGATAATTTATTATCCTTCTTAGCTTTCTTGAGGGACATTTGTTTGTATGGTTGTAGTCGTAAAAATACCCAGTTTCCTATGTCAAATCTTCTTTCACACGATGTTGATATGCTTGTTGTTTCATTCAATTCTACGCTAGAGTGAGGTTATCGTTTAAGAGTTAGAGAAATTGTACTTGATGCTCGATGTGATATTCCAATGCTTGAACCCCATAATTTTCTCTTAAAGATGATGTGATGGATGGTGGATGATATCGATAAAGTGCCATAAATGGGGTCATTTTTGTTGCAATATGGAAGTAAGTGTTATACCACCATTCAGCCAAAAGTAACCACTTGAACCATTGTGTTTATTTATCAGATACAAAACAACAAATATCTCCTTCTAAACATTTGTTCACTATCTCAGTTTTCCCGTCAAATTGAGGATGTTAAGATGAGCCATGAGCTAATTGAGTACCAAGACAAGAAAATAATTCCGTCCAAAAATTTCCAGTGAAAATGGGATCTCTGTCACTTACAATAATCTTTGGGTTTCTATGTAGCTTTTGAAATGTTTCCATAAATGCAATAGAAATTCTACTCGCTTTAAAAATATGAGATAATGCACAAAAGTGTGCATACTTGGTAAGTCTATAAATTGCCACCATGATGACACTCTTTCCTTCGGACTTAGGTAAACCCGTGATAACATCCATTGGGACCTCCTCCCAATGTTAAATTGGAATGGATAAAGGTTGTGATAAACCCATGGTCTTAATTGTCTCAACTTTATTTTTATGGAAAACCAAACATTTTTCCACAAAATTTTGAATATCAGATTTAAGGACATCCCCTTCTTGACTTTGTTGTAAGTTTATGAAAATCATGAGTTCCCTCCTAATAGGGAGTTGTGAAATTCCAAAATGATATTTTGTTTGAGTTGGGAATTCTTACATATATATAAGTGATCTTTATACCATAATGAATCATTTTTCCAGATAAATGTATCCAATGTACTAGGATCTTGCTGCAATTTTTAAATGAGTTTCCACACCTCTTAGTCATTCTTCCATTCATCCATTTCTTGAGTTCTCCAATCAGGTTGGATAATAGAAATGGAACATAGCAATGCTTCCACATCCTCATCCTTTCTTGAGAGTGCAACTGCAACAACATTTTTCTTCCCTTGTTTGGAGATGATTTCAAAGTCATAACCCAACATATTTGTGGCCCATTTTTGTTGCTCTTCTAAAGATAATCTTTGTTCCAAAAGTATTTCATACTATCATGATATTTTTTGCCTTGTGTCTTCCCATTAGGTAAGGTCATCATTGCTTTAGTGCATGTAGTAGTTCCAACATTTCCATCTCATATATAGGTTTGTGTAAATACTTTTCCTTTATTGGACGACTTTCAAAAGAAATGGATTTTCCTTTTTGCATCAAAACAACACTAATTTCATTTCGCGAGGCATCAAATTCCACAATAAAAGTTTTTGTGAAGTCTGGTGTTGCTAAGACTAGTGCTTGGCACATTGCCTCTTTAAGACGTTCAAAAGCCTTAGTTGCTTTTGGAGTCTAAGAAAATGCATCTTTCCTTAGTGTCATGTGGAAAGAGTTATTTTTGCGGACAAACCTAACCTCCCTAGGAGTCTAAGACTCTCTAGTGACAAACAAGACAAACAAGAGCAATCCTTCTCTAAACATACATTATTCTATGAGAAACCAAGTGTTGTTTGATCCTACCTCAAATCCAACGCTTGTTGTAGCAGTCTAGCCTTGCTGATCCAGATGAGCTCCTCCTTCACTTTAAGACCTGCATACACTAACAGTCAAACGATTACATAACACCTGAATATTTCATAAAACAAAGCATATTCATAATATAGACCAAGGAGTACATGAAATAATCCATTAACAACAAATCATT
>APFE031555234.1:106574-126250 GCA_000404065.3 Pinus taeda
TATAAAAAATGATAAGATTGGTGTTCAAAATATGGGAAAAGGCCAGGAGCATTACTACGTGTACAATAGAAAAATTTAAGCGATCAGCTGTTTCTCAATTTAGAAACAATATTCAGCCAATGCCTGGTGTTAAAGGAGGATATAACCTCCATTCTGTTACAACAAAGTTGTGATAGGAGATAGCCACCCAAACCACTTATGACTTAAGGCCCTTTGGTATCCACAAACTATGCTTATTCTAATCAATACAAAAATGAGGCATTCTTAGCATTAGAGAGTTGTAGACATCTAGGAAAATATCTTCCAAAAGTATCCACTCATCCAATGTTTGAGTCTCCGCAAACTAGATTGGGGAATATATCCAATACACGACACACCCTAATTGGTACAATCCTATGAAGTTGGTACCAAAAAAAACTATTTCTCAATCGATCCAATAAGTGTGGAAACTATATTAAACTAGAATTGAGAATAAAGGTTTCATTACAATTATTTTTTCAAACACAAAAGATCAAATGAGAACCATTGGCATTGTCCCATATTTTTCTGTAAGATAAAGTTTTGGACATAGAGATTTGTCTCTAACAAAAGATATTTGATGGTATATTTGGTCTACATTTTGATGTATTCCATACTAAGAACATTTTGGGATTAAACAATATTAGCCCATGTTGGAAACATGTTGAGCCACTTTTCCAAATTCCTAGAGGTCATGAAACAAGCTGAGTATATATCTCATGCCTATATTTGTATCTACATGAATTTCTTGGAATACCTACCCAAATCCATTGACATATAATGTCAAGATGAACTCTAGAAAGAAAGCATGGACCGTGAACATATTCCATTTATGTGAAGGAGATTCCACACACATGGACATGTATATTGGAATTCCCCTTATTTCCCCTATAGCCCCCAAAAATCAAGCCTATGCCCTAGAACAACATAGATTCTCATGTTTAGTTAACTACCATCACAACACTAAATCCCCCCACACACTTCCACACCCTGGAAAAAGCCCAATAACTAGCAAGAGTTTCAATTCCCATCCCAATATCACACCCTCGACACTCCATTATGATCACACCCTTTCTCAATGTTTTATATGCCCAACTCAAGCCATCCAAAAGTATCTAATGAGTGTCCATTACCCTCCTTTGCAAACCTCTTGGAATGAGTGATATAAGAATTTCTTTAATCAAACTTCAAGCTCACCCTCATGAATGAGGAAGCTAAAAACAAGGACCTACATTAGGGGAAAAATTTTATGATGGAAATTTATCTTAAAATTTGCATTATTTTCAAGGTAAAATATGTTTATCCTATAAAACTTTGGGTGAATCATTTTTAGAAAAATGGAAATTAGTGAATAATTTTTTTTGGAAAATCCATAGAAAATTACCCCATCTATAAATATTATCCACTAAGAGTTCCATTGACTTAGATTCCCTTGACCTTCCTAACATTGCAAAAGCTTGGAAAGGAGAATACCCCAGTTCCATGACTGAGCACCATGTAAAAATTATACGTAGGACTATTGAAATGTGGAACGAAAAATATTTCATAAGTCAAAAAGTGCAAGATTGGTTGGGTTTCTTGTACATCATTGTAGTAGACAACAATGTCACATATAGATGAAAAAATAAGGAATAACAATCAATAGATCATAGAGAAATTACACAAAATCCTACACAAGTTGGGTAGGGTCAAGATGATTTGAAAGGTTTAACCCTCAACTAAATCCTCCTTCACAAGAGAGGCCTCAATTGTAAAGGAAAAAAAGGCTTGTAAAAGAAAAATTCATCTTAGCACATCCAACCTTTATGATCATCTAGAAAACTAAAACTTTGTGTGAATCTTTTAATCAAATGATAGATAAATGCGGGCGAGGCTATGAATCAATAGATGCCCAAGGTAATCTAGTTTCTTGGCCATCATTTGGAACTCTCAAGAAGCCTCATTTCTAAAAAAAACTTCCCCTTTCATAATTCTCAACCTATAGTTTCAACTTATTGGGCCTTCTAAAATATGTTTTATGTCTATGGCCCCTTCTTATGCCAAGAAAAATTTCAATTCCTTAATTTCATCAAAAATATATATATATTCCAACATCCCGCACACCGTAGATTCTAAGTGGGGATTTCAAATTGATCAAATCTCTCAAAGAAAAAAATTGAGGTATAATGAAATTAGAGGTAAAGTGCACTCTATTTTAAATTAAATGATTTTTTCCCATGTACTGGATCTAGACATTATCAACAACACATACCCTAGTAATAAGAATGAACGAAGTTCACTAAAAAGGAATTAGATATTGATATATGTGTGTGTGTGTGTGTATGTATGTGTATAATCATAAGGAATATAAGATTAGGAATATATTTATGGAAGCCTCCATCCTTCCCAGCCAAAATATCATACCATTAGCTAATCAAGCTAGGAATACACATCAAAACGCGTCCAAAAATTTGACCTTTCTGGTTGGCAAGGT
This sequence comes from Pinus taeda, assembly GCA_000404065.3. Taxonomy (NCBI): domain Eukaryota; kingdom Viridiplantae; phylum Streptophyta; class Pinopsida; order Pinales; family Pinaceae; genus Pinus; species Pinus taeda. The sequence continues at coordinate 109,066 of APFE031555234.1, forward strand.
TCTAGATCGAACACCAAAACTTCCAATAGATGCCCAAGGTAATCTAGTTTCTTGGCCATCATTTGGAACTCTCAAGAAGCCTCATTTCTAAAGAAACTTCCTCTTTCATAATTCTCAACATATACTTTCAACTTATTGGACCTTCTAAAATATGTTTTATGTCTATTGCCCTTCGCTACCCCAAGAAAAATTTTAATTCCTTAATTCCATCAAAAAATATATATTCAAATATCCCGCACACCGTAGATTCTAAGTGGGGATTTCAAATTTATAAAATCTCTCAAAGAAATAAATTGAGGTATAATGAAATTAGAGGTGAAGTGCACTCTGTTTAAAATTAAATGACTTTTTCCCATGTAGTAGATCTAGGCATTATCAACAACAAATACCCTAGTAATAAGCATGAATGAAGTTCACTAGAAAAGAATTAAATCTTTATGTGTGTGTGTGTGTGTGTCATCATAAATAATATAAGGGTTAGGAATATATTTATGCAAGCCTCCATCCTTCCCAGCCAAAATATCAGACCATTAGCTAATCAAGCTAGGAATACACATCAAAACATGTCCAAAAATTTGACCTTTTTGCTTGGCAAGGTTCTAGATTGAGCACCAAAACTTTCAAAATAGTGTCAAGGAATGGTGGGATTATATGAAACAAATAGAAGGCATGGACATGTACCAATTAGAGCTAAAATTAAAATCTATAGTCTACTTCTTATACATTATGGAGATTCTTCAAGTATATTTTCCAATCGAACTTGGCCAGAATCCTATAGGGATTTGCTATAATTACATGTTTGAGTTATGAAGTCTCCATAATCTTATTTCCCTAGGTATTTTTAAAGGTGTTAAATGCATATATGCAATAATAATAAAAAATCGCGACAAATGACCACAATTTGGCCAAATTGTTTTTCCTTGGATTCTAGCTAGAAACTTCAAAATGTAGAATAGTAAGACAACAACAGATTAAAACACCTCAAAATCTAGATCAAGATATGAACTAGGAGAAATTTAAGAGTATACTTTGAGACAAACAAGTATAAGAAGCCGTAATAGAGATCATCTAAAAACAATCCATTCAATGGGGCATTACATGAATTGATCATGGAGAAATCTAATATCTTGACCGTACTCCATGATCAAAGAAGGTAGGAATAAATATTCTAGCAATAGAAGTTTACTAATACACTATTTTAAGGAAAGGGAGAAACATATATCCTCCTTCCATCTGATGATCCTTCAAGTCCACCATGATAATTAGAACTCCTACTTGAAAAACCAAGAAGGATTCAAGGCTTAAGATCATGAGGATATGGTGCGAGAGATTTTGAGCTTGTACAAAGATATGTTTTCAAACCATATGCATATCAAAATGGATCCACACAACAAATTGTGCAATGCAGCCCCACACTATTAACTAGGGAAAATAATGAGACCCTCTTACATAAAATAACCATAAATATAGTGCAATCAATGATCAAATCAATGACCAAAAATAAAGCGTCCGTGTTGGATGGTTTTGCAACAAGTTTCTTCCAAGATTATTGGACAATAGTATTTAGTGACTATGGGAAGTGATGGAGGAATAATGAATGTAAAAATATTTATTGAGAGCTTTGGATTCCATATTCTTCACTTTAGTCCTAACGAAAGGTAGGGTGGAAGATACAAGCATATTCATACATATTTTTGTTTTCCATGTAGCCTATAAGGTAATCACAAAAATAATTGTTTATTTCCATAAACCTCTCCTCCCACTTCTTATATCAACTGAGAAAACTTGATATCTAGAAGTGTAAAAAAATTTGATGATATCATGATTGCCCATGAAACCATTCACATTCTCAAAAATTCAAACAAGAAATGAATGTTGGTTAAATTGGATCTACACAAAGAATCTTAGAAAATAAATTGGAATTATGTTTTCAAATACATCATGTTGAAATTTGCGAGCACTAGCAGCTACTCTCATGTGTCCATAGTGTTATGCCGGCAAGAGGAGACAAATAATATAATTGGTTCTATGTGTGTATGGGATAAGTGATGGGGATTCGCAACCATAGACCCATGGTATTATAGATGGTTGATGGTATAGAACAGTGTCATTCTAACAATTCATGGAATTCTAATAAGCCCATGGTATTGTACACTTTAAGGAAAACTATAAATTAAAATCCAATGGATAGGCTTGAGACAATCATGGAAAGAAAAATAATGCATGTTTCTCCTTGATTGGGGTTCTACTTTTCCAAGGAAACCACAGCTAGGTCAAGGGCTAGAAGGTGGTTACCTAGGTGATACAAACATTCTGTTGCAAATGGGGAAGTCTACAAGGGTTTAGGGCCGAAAGGAAAGGTCTAGGCCTACACTATGGAAAGGACATGGTTGTGACCCTTAATGTGATAGATAAAAAAAATGGGATCTCTATATGTATCTATAGGCAAGAAACATGGTGTCAGAACCTTCTAGTTTAGCACACCGCAAGCCCTTTCTGAGGAATTTTGGTTAGCCCATAGGCTTGGTAAGGGAATATAGTCCTAGAGGAGGGTTGAAAGGAGGTTTTGATTCCATATGGTCTAACACTATTATGTGTCAATTTTAATTTGTATTCACACCATTTTCTAGATTCCATAGGGGTTGACACGATGTTTGTTACTTATAGATACATTTAGAGATTTTAAAAGAACAAATATTTTAATTTCCTAGAGATATTTTGGTTTCTCTATATGTATCTATAAGAAATAAACATGGTGTCTAACACCATAGGGTATGACAATTATACTTGTTTATTCTATGTATGATTTGATTACTGACATATTTTCCACTCTGTGTTGTTATCTAAAGATATCCATTTCAGTTTGTTTCTATTTTCAATTGTGTGTACCTATGAAACTATAAAAAAAAGATGGGATACATGAATTTATAACATGCTATCAGAGCCACTTCGAAGAGAAGCTGGTTTAGATTTGTGCATAGGTGGAAACTCTAAGAGGGAGCCAATGTGTTCACTATTGAAGGAGTGACAAATATTCTCTTCGATTTATAGGTAAGAATCCAATGAAAAAAATGGTGTCTAGCTAGAGGAATCGAGATCGTACCATTTAGTATGGTGTCAAATTTTAGAGGGAGTGATCAAATTTAAATAGGGAGAAACCCTAGAAGAGTTTATATTTAGATGGAAGAAAGAAGCCTTCCAAAACTAACAAGGTATCATGGTGTTACTTAAATTCGATGTAGCATAAGGTAACATCTAAGAAGGGTACAACTCTTTCTATAGGATTTTCTCTAGTCACTGATATAGAATTTTATGATGAGTGTGTTCCATTATGGGAATCTGAAAGAATTGCAGGAATGGAAGTACATCTACCACCTACAGTGAATGTTGAAAGTTGGAAGCACTGGGAGGTACTATCACCTGCCTTTGGTGTTAAGTATGTAAGAGGAAAAATCTAAACAAAGTGATTTTAATGAGTGTTTAGGCCAATTTATGGGCCTTCACACCCATAGAACCATGTTGTTATTGCACACATTAAGTAAAAGTATAAATTATAAGCCTATGGAGTGGGTTGATATTAATCATGGAGAGGGTAAGAAATGATGTTTGTTCTTAATTGGGGTTATTACCTTTCAGGGAAACTCTAGGTAGGATGAGGGATGTTAGTTTCCCATGTAGGTGATATACATAGACTTCAGTAAATAAGGAAGTTCATAGGGGTTACGAGTAAACTTTTAGGGACCGAAGAAAATGGTCAAGACTATACAAGAAAAAGGATGGGGCTATGTTCCCTACTATGTAAAATCATAGAGAAAAAAGGTCTTGTAGGTGCACTTGAAGGAAAGCAACAATGTGTCAAATCCTATTGAAGGGACGAATTACTGGTTTAACACATGGAAAGGTCTGTTTGAGGAATTTTGGTTAACTTAGAGGCCTGGTAAAGGGATGCAACCCTAGATAATGGTTGGAATTTCCCTAATGCTACCATAGCAGTGATTAAGACAATTGGTAAATTCTATGGTGAAGGATTGCCACAACAATGGTCTTTTAGGTAGTTGATGGTTTGAAGGATTTAGACTTAAATGAAGAATTTTGGACAAGGTTATGTATCTTATATTTGGACTTGTTAGGGAGTCAAAAAAGGATGCATTCCCTGGTAAGGGAGCCCTAGATCCTTATTGAAGAAAAATAAGAAATTATTTTCTAATTAAATTTGTGCATTCATTGTATGATGTAATTGTTATTGTATTTTTTGTTGTGCAAGTTTGTTTTTAAAGTTAGGAATTTTTATGTGATGAATTTTTCATTTGTGTATAACCAATAAATAGTATACCATACCTAGGGTGCATGGATTTATAGAACTTCAAGATTTTAGTTTTGACCACGAATGGATCAATTTGATCAAAGATATTATTTCATATGCTTTCTTTTCTATCATGCTCAATGCAATTCCCATTAATCCCTTCACGACTTTTCGAGGAATTTGAAAGGGACATATTCTCTTGTGAGTATTATTTACCTTATATGTGGAGGTAGTAGGTAGAGTTATTAGAAAAATAATTTTAGAAAAAAGGATTGAAGGCTTGCATCTCTTTGCAGAAGACCTTCCATTGTCACATCAAGAATTTGTAGGTGACACCATGTGCATTGCACTTCCAACCATTCATCAAGGAAAAATTCATTTTTCTCTTTAACATTCAAATGGATATATTGAACAATATGGAAAGTATTCTTGGTTTCTATATTGGCAAGCTACTTTTAAAAAACATGGGAACTCCACTAGTAGATATTTCCCTCAAGCACAATTTATTGGAAGATATCATTAGAAAATTTAATAACAAGATAGCTTGTTGGGATTTATATTATCTTAACTTTATGAGAAGAATAATTTTTCTCAATTATCTTTCAAGCACTTCAAGTATACCTATACTATGTACTTATGTTGCCTTTCTCCATTTCCATCTGTATTCATAACTAGTGATGTTACTTCCCTTGGATTACAAACAAGAGAGAAAAAAAAGTAGACCCTAGAGTCTTTACATAACTTTCATAGAATTAATATTAAGGGAGGGTTTTGTTTATGATACTTGTCAACCATGGCCACATTTTTACCATCTAAGATCTAATCAAGATGGATACAAGGAATCCAATATTGTGAAAACATATATGGCTTAGAAAATATGCAATATCTTCCCCAATATAATAAATCACCAAAATGACCTTTAATTGGGAAAGCAAATATGTTTCAAACTTAGAAACAAAATACATGCACATAATCCAACACCATTGTTTCCAACATATTTTGGTTGGTCAAATATAAGTATCGATATTCCTATGGCTCCTCATCTAAGAAAAAAATTAACTTGATAACATACAAATGTGAAAATATATGGTTCCCTCTACATGCTACCTTTGCATCCTTAATTTTAAAAATGTGGAACATTTGTTTAATGCATGTGCTTATACTAGTCATCTTTGCAAAACATCAATGATAAACATGAAACATAAAATTAATGATCCTTCAAGCATTCCTAAAACCATTGAAATTTGGGGGCCATATTTTTTTCATAATCCCATTATAAATAAGATCTATGTCTTATTAACATGGATTATCCTTCACCCCATTTGCAAATAAAGGAGTCATAACTATTGCAAAATTCAAAGTGGCAACTTATTACATAAATTTTCATTAACCTTAATATTTTATTAGGAACTTAGTTAATATTTTTATGTTCTCTAGTTAGATATTTTCATCAAAAAAATATCAAGAACAAAACAGTAACAATGGAGGACATGGAAATTAGTCTTTCAGCTAGGGAAAACCCCCTCGAAGGGGAAAACTAGCTAAACTCTTCTCTTATTATTGAATCTTCTTCCAATGAGATAGTAAAGGCCCAATCCTAGACCAATTCCTTCTCCAGATATGAATTTAACCCTTCCAACATGTCCTTCCTTAGTTTTGCACCAACCAGCTTCAACATATAGGTTTGACCTGCCAGATTAAATACTCCAAGTCGACTTGAAACTTTGTCTTGCAATTTTGACCCTCGTTGTTGTTGCAAAAAGCATGGATCAACTTATTATTGATACCTTCCTAGAGAAAGATATCTCCTCCCAAGGTCAACAAGGTCAATATAGATTATTTCATCTCCCAACAAGAAGATATTTCACTTCATCGAACTGCAACACAATCATGCAATTTTGGCCCTTCATGGAAGTTGCAAAAACCCTAACCCTTCACATGTGTGAGAGAGATTAAACCCCAAAACAAGTTTTTTGTCCTTCTTTTCTTTTTCTAAACCGTAACTTATTACTCCCTCGCTTGCCAACCACTGATAAAATTTCCTTCTTGAGATCAAACTTCTCGGTGAGTGAATGCTAAATGAGGTTGAATTGCTTCTTTATGTATCCTTTCCAAGGATTCAAATTCCCTCCTTTAGGACGAATTGTAACTATCTAGGTGAACTTGTACTATTGGAGTTTCCAAGACTTTCTAGACTTAAAATAAATTATTTTTACAATTACATTTTCCCTATAAGGGTCTTATAAACCTGATGTTGACTCTATTGACTCATGAAAATATATCATAAGACCTAAAAGCCCTAGAAGCATGAAGAACATGCTTTTACCTAGAAGACCATCAATAACAAGTATGAAACCCATGCTTTGAAATAGTATATTTTTCTTTTCCCTTTTTTTTGTTACATGGGATACGTATTGAGATAAGTACAAGAACAATTATGAATACCGAAACTAGTTACATTTTCAACACTCTTTGTTAACTCTAGAGGTGTTAATAATAGTAAAACTAGTACAACATCATTCTCAAATGGAAGAGTTATCATAAAAAGGGTTGGATTTATAAGCCATACTATAAGAATCATGATTATGACCAACACTATCTTTGAGGCCTAACTATAAAATATCTTATTTCATTTAAGAGAATTATGATGGGAGGCTTTATGTGTGACACTGCACTACCTCTTCAAGGCACACACCTCATTCAAATTTTCACAAGGTATGTCCTTTTAGGACTATCCTTATCTTGGATATCTGATCATGAGTCCTCAAAGAATATCATTCCTCTTCGACCACTCTTATCTTGGATACATATCCCATCCTCAATGAGTGTAAATCCCTTTCCTTTCTTGGACGCTTTATCCTCAGGGAAACCAAAAATGTTTATCCAATCCCCTAGCATTCTCTCTCCATCAACTAAATAAGATAATGCACATGTAATGTCCAACATCCCTCCATCTAAATAAGAGTGGTTATCCCTATTCTAATTTTAAGTTGAGAATAGAACCTTGCTCATATTTAGGAAATTTCTCATACTCAGGGATACTCCTTTTACTCCCTCTCAAAACTAGAGGAGTTCCCTACTTTCCTTTTATTTAGTAAGTCAACACCACAATCCTTATAGCTTTTCCATGTAAGATTACCAACTACTTGTTCTCTATAGTTTCATGAATCCCTCTTTCATTTGCATGTTGTCATATGGAACCATATCCATTATTCAATCTTGTGAAATGTTCCAAGTCATTATTGTTGATCATGACTTCCATATTTTTCATCATAAATGAAGGCATTGTATTGAGCCTTCCCAAGCTTCAAGCTTCTCCATAATAGTTATATTCTCTTCGATCTTTAGCTTATCTTCTTGCACTTTTATCTTTCAATACGAAGATGAGCATAACTTGACTTCCCATTTACGTGGTATTATTTATATTCACTCAACATAATTCAGACATTCCTTTAATAAAATTGAACATGCCTCAACTATTACCATGTATACCTCCAACATCCTCCCAGGTAGCAAGATAATATGTTAACTAGATAGTCAATAATAATTAAAATCAAGGTTACCTCATCATGATGACTTTCTCATCCAAAGATCAACTTCCTCAAGGCCCATCTACTCTCGAATCTTTCCTCATGTGCGAGAGGACCCAAGCATCAAACTTGATTACCATGTTATTACTTTTTGTTCCATATATTATTCTAGATGTTGATCATTATTCTAGGATAGAGAATGTCTTAATTCTTGATATATCCTTGAGTAAGTCAAATCATTTTTGTTTGAAACATCACATAATCATACAAAGCATGTTACAATGTTCTTTGCACATGAATTTGATGTAAGAGTCACTTTCAATTTGTGTTCTTATGCTTCTTATTCCATCATATAGCTATGTATATCCCACAATGATCCTTCACATTGATCCATTTCATTGCTTCATCCCTTCAAAATTATTGTTTCCACATTACATGGAATGTATACCAACCTTATCATAATGCATCTGCCAAGAACCTTTCAAGGTGACAGTTCTTCTAGGATCACAATGATCCTACTTTAGCAAGATGTATACCTCTAACATAATGTAAGATAATGTTTGTATTAACAATTTGAAAAATGTTATACCTTTCTTATTAAATACTATATGATTCATGAAAAGGAAATTAAACAAATAAGCTCTACATGTGCTACTATCACATTCTTCTTTCTATGATGATACAACAAAAGCAAGGATCTCCTAAAGTAAATAATAATGCATATTATTTTGAAGGAAATACCAATTTTTACAAGGAACTTGACAAACAATATGCCTTCTCTAATAATAGAGATCTTTCATTTCTTCTTCATCCAATGCCTTCTCAGGTTCACCTATTTCCTCAACTATGTGAGCGCCACTTCTCTCCTTTATCTTGCCTTGATGTATTCTAGGATAGTTCCTCTTATAATGTCCATACTAATTACACTTGAAGCAATTAACATTGGACATATCTTTATTCTTAGACTTTCCAAACTTCCCCTTCTTCATTTTCTTGATCAGAGGCAGATAAGCTTGAGAGTTTTCATCTAATGCAATGCCATATTTCACCTTTATGTTGGATTATTCAAAAATGAATTGTGCCCACAAATCATCAAATGGAGTTGAATATTCCTTGAAGTAGATGTTGGTTTGAAAGCTACTCCATTCTAGTAGCAATGATTTTAGTACACAGATGGCCATTTCAGAGTCAAAAATAGTCTCCCCTAGCACTTGTAACTAAAGTCTTAATTGATGGATCTTCATTACAACATATTTTGTCCCCATCCTTTAACTACTTCATTTTTTATAGTTTATTATTCAAATACACCTTTTGTCATGATGTACTTACAAAGTACAAGTTCAATAGCTTATCATACATGGCCTTGGAATTTTTCAAATTTGCTACAAATGGAACAACAGAATCCTTGATGGATTCAAATATAATATTTTGATTCCTTAATTCCCCTTTCTTTTACTTTTCTAGTTCTTGAGTTTTTTGTTTCCTTGGTTCACTAATTTCACCAACAATATAACCCAATACTTCATGTTCTATGAGCATTATGTCAATCGTTTTCTTCCATGCTAGGTAATTTGATGCTCCAATGAGATTATTTCTCTCATTGCAGAAATAACCCATATGTTTAATAGATTCTGACATAGAGTAATTATATGATAGTTACTTGATAACCATCAGTAACATCCTTGAAATATTCCTCATAATATTCTTCCAACCCCAACTTTCTTCAAAGATGATACTGAGGTACCTTTTGATGCTTCTTTCAAAGATGATTTTCAATGAGCCTTTATATAGATATCCTTGTTTGAAGGGACAAATTTCCTTGTAGTCTTCCTCTCAAGCCCTCCTTTGATGAGGAATTGATGTAACCTTGATCTTATTTAATGTCGAGATTGTCCTTCCATATCTATAGTTCTTCCACAAATGATCCTTACTGAAAAGAGAACCCTTCTTCTAGATTAATATGACTTCTACTTTTTTTCCCATGTCCTTCCAACTACCCTCTAGTTCAACTTTTCTCTCATACTATGTTGAAAATTCAAAATGATAGCTTTTTATATCAATTTTCCTTAAAATTTATATTTTTTTGTGATCTTTGTTAATCTTATTCTATTCTTTAGTAAGATATTTTCATCAAAAAAATATGAAGAACAAAATAGTAATAATAGAGGACACAGAAATTAGGCTCTCACCCACGGAAAATCCCCTCAAAGGGGAAACCTAGTAAACTCTTCTCTTCTTATAGAATATGTTTCCAATGACACAATAAAGATCTAATCCTAGACCAATTCCTTCTCCAAATACCAGGTCAACCCTTCCAACAAGTCCTTCCTTGATTTTGCACCAACCAATTTCAATGTACAATTTTGACTTTCCAACTTTAATACTACAAATCAACCTACAATTTTGATCCTTGATGTCCCGAAAATCCTAGATCAAATTTTTCTTAAGATATTCCTAGAGTAAGAAAACTCCTCTTAAGATAAATTAAGTCATTATAGAGTATTCCTTCTCTGAAAAAAATATGTTGCACTTCATCCTACTATAGCAACAATCCTACAATTTTGGCCCTTCGTAGAAGCTACATAAACCGTAATCTTCACACACACGAGAGAGATTAAGACCAAAAATAAGTTTTTTTTTTATTCCTTCCTACTTCTACAACCTCACTTATTCTTCACTTGCTTCCTAGCTACATATCAAACATTATTCTTGGGATCAAAATTCTTAGTGCGTGAGTGCTAAATGAGGTTAGACTACTTCTTTATATATCCTTTCGAAGTGGCTGAATTCCCTCTTTCAGGCCATCATGTAACTGTTAGGGTCAACTTGTACTATTTGAGTTTCTAGGACTTTGTATACCCTAAATAAACTCTTTTTCCAATTACATTTTTCCTAGAATGGCCTTAGAAACAAAATTTTGAATCCTTTGACTCATGAGAATACATCATAACAACTAGAAAATCCTAGAAGCATAAAGAACATGCTTTTACCTAGAAGACCATCAATAATGAGAATGAAATCCATGTTTTAAAATAACATCTTTTTCTTTTTCTTCTTTTGTTCGTTACATAGTATACATATTGAAATGAGTAGAAAAATAATCATGAAGATTGAAATTAGTTACATTTTAAACAATCACATATTTTATAACCACATCTTTCCTCAAGACTCTCTTTGGCTCATTTTAGAAAAGAATGTTAAGGAATACATTGTTGCGCAGATCTATGCAAATAAGGATTGGTAAGCCTCGAGAGAGGAGGCCCCCCTAGGATCTATTTTCCCTCGTTTTCCTCCCCTAGCTCCCATGCCCCACCCAATTCCATCCACCTAGACTCCTCCTCCTCAATATCAATTTTAGTTGGGCCTCAAAAAGAAACCAAAGCCCAATGAGATCTCGTGGAATATTCAATAATCCCTTAGGAAATCCCGTTATATATATATATAATATATATATATATATTATGATTCATGGGACCCACAAAATAATGTGGCTAATCTAAAATCCATGAAAGAATAGGGATTTCTCATTTTATGTTATACCAACTGATTATGGAAGGGCAGCCACATATAGTAATAAAATGATCTATAAGATTATTAATTACACTCTAGTTTGCAAAGTGACTCAAAGTTCTTAACCAAATAGTCTCCCTTCATTATTCCATTATTGATCATTCCCACTCACATTCAAAGCACAGGGAACAAAATAACATAAGAGCTTGCTAATGAAGTATGCTCAACTCATGCTTCTTTAATCTCCACCCCTTGAAATTCTCTCACTAAGTCTCCCCTCAAATAGGAGTGTTGGACCCTACCTTGGACACAAATTGGTTGGATGGGGTGGCCATGATGCAAGAAGGTGGTGTGTAGGCTATCCTCATCCCATTTGGATAGATGTGAATGGGACATGGTAGCATGCCATATTAATTTTTTATGCAAGTGACATTAAAAAAACACGGTCCAGCCTTTTCTTGCACTAGTCAATGATCTGCATTTTAAATATTCTTTGCATATTTAACATGAGAAAGATGACAACATACAAAAAATATAAAAATCACATTGAAGCTAGCACGAATCTAACATGTGAGCCTAATGCTCATATTTTGCTTATGGGAATGAATTTTCATGATTTATCTTAATGCAAAGATTAATCATATTGTGTTAACATTCAGGACAGCTCCCTTTAACTCTCTCAGGTCAAGCATTTCAAATTTATTATTGTGGAATGGATAAATCTTAGTCCCTTCCAAAACTTTGAATGGTTACTAAATTAGGTTTCTAAAATATTTTCTTATACATACAAGGGTTTATGAAGGAGGAGAAAGAAAGGATCTAGTGTTTCCATCACCCCTTACGTGACTTATATTCATTATAGGGTTCTTAATATTTTCAATGTGGTTGAGATGCCATCATGAATAAAATTTTCTTCCAATGCAGTATTTACAATTAGTCATTGACTTCCCAAGAAAATTTCCCATAAGTGGTCAAAGAGGTAGGCGACACAAGTTGAATCTTAGTCAAGATTCCTGTATGAGCATCTCTAAAGAATTTATTGTTGCAATTCTTGTGGTTTTTTTCCTTTCAGGAAATTGTTAGGTCGATTGGTTCTTATTGATGAATTGGCCTCGCAGCCATGCCATAATTAGAAAATTCAATAAAAATGTCAAATTTGGTACCCTCCAATGGAAGAGGTCTTGATTCTTCACAATCCTATTCAACATTTAAGAATAACTTATGAGATTGTTTTTTGTGAAGGTGGTGCTTTCATTATCCATGCAATGTGAGAGAGCTTAAGTATGTTGTGGAATAGCCTACTATTAGGAAAGTGGAAGTACTCAAGCTCAAGTTTCATTCAGTGGGTAGGTTTATAGAGCTCATTCCCTAGATAGTGCAAGGATAAAATTGGCAGGGAAATACAGAAATTGCTAATAAGAGACACACCCTAATGGATACTGAATTCTAGGTAGAAGTAGTAAATTGGGTAATAGATGTAGGGAATATTGTAGGTAGTTATAATGAGTACTTGCACATAGTATACACTTATTGTCACCCAAAGTTTCTCCTTTGTATTTTGTTGGTTGGTAAAATCAAGATCAAGGACAAAATTCTTGTGACTCTTTGAATTATATGTAGTGGCATATGATAACTATGGATCAAATTCTAGTTCATCTTAAGAAATAAACTACGCTACAACAAGAAAACAACTCTAGCTGAAGACATCAATTTAGATAAATAATTCTTTTATAGTTCATTGATGTAAATTTGTATCCAAAAATGGCCCAAGAAAGCCAACAAATAGTCTAGGCATTTTTACTTTCAGAACTCATGGTGAGTACCATATATTTTACAATTTTAAAGCAAGTAAAGTTTTATATAGAGTATGGTCTTCCCTATGGCAGAGTAGAATAAGCTTCCAAAAAATAAAATATAAACATATGATTTTTTATTATTAATATCTTTATACCAAACCAAGAGAATAAATATTATTATAGATACAATTAATTAAAATTTATGTTAATACAGGTTTCCATTTGATATTACAATGTATACATTTACAAAAATTTAGTTGAATATGAAATATATTTAATAGTTTTTATTTTTCATTGTATAATACATCGAAATAACTTTAAACATGAGAAGATAATTTTTTATAATAATATAAAACACCAATATTTATATATATATATAATAAATTTGAAGAAAATTTTATACTCGAAAAAAATAGAAGAAATATTGCAAAAGTTTATAGCTGTTTGTACCAGATATTTTGCGTGATGATTAGATAATTTAGTTGATACTGTACTTTGACGTACATAATATGTATGTTTATATATAATTTTGATATATTTTATACATGTTAAGTTTTATTATTATCTTCATACTCAACTGTATTCTAAATTAGGTTGGTTTTATTTGCAGCTAACAGAAGAAATAAAGAACAGCAGGATTCCTTTTCTGATTTAATAATGCGGGAGTATTTATCGTCTAAAGAGATTGACATGTCGGTTACTTCAGAGGATGGCACTAAAACGTACTCTATCCCAGGTAATCCTCTTACACGAGGTTAGATTATTGAGTTTCTAAGTATCTTTTACATGTTTCACACATATAATTAAAATTATGATTTTGAAATTATAATTTTTTTCATTTTCATATGTGTTGTGATTATTTAATTATTTTTAAAAATATGTTAAATGTCGTCACCTCATGAAGGGAAAGTATTTAGGTTTATAGAAGTATTAAGAGATGAGTAAAGAATGATTTTAGACCATACAAATCAGATATTGTAATATTATTCATTACAACAGTTACATATATATAGGATATAAAATACTGACTTAACCACATTTTGATCATAACTCTAACTCATTACATAGGAATCAAGATATTCTATATTGATACCTAGGGATTGACAATGACAACTACACATGACATGGAAGCGTTACTTCCAACACTCTCCTTTAGTCCTTACATGGAAAACATTGAAAACACATCTTACAACAACAATATGATATTTGTCTGATTGGTCATCATCAACACTCACATCCACTCTAGAATCTCACAAGCATCATCCTTTCTTCACCACCACATCCTTGAGTTGTCACTTGAACTCCAATTAAAAAATAAATGCCTCTGACTATTGTTCACAGACCTTGTACAATTGATGCTTCTTGACTACCCCAAAGAATAACCTAGATATTGAATATCTCTGTGTGCATGCTTTCCACCTAATAGTATGCATCAAAATACATAATTCTAGTTATATAGGTAAGTTATCTATGTATTGAGTTTATCTAGCAGTCCATCATACAACAAACCTTTTTCCATAGATATTTAAACAATGACAATAATATCTTGTAATTGATGCCCTTGAAGCCTGAATTTTAAAATTGGCAACTAGGTTGAAATTCCACCTTGGGAAAATTCATATGATGGAGATGATTATTGCAATGGATTCTTCTTTTCATGATTTCCAAGTTTGATATAAATATCATCTCATTCAGACAAGCATAAGTGGAATTTTGAATTTATTCTCTCTCATGCACAAATTCTTAAGGTCCGCCTCAAGTTAATGTAGGTTCAAAAAGACCAATAGATATGTCCTTTCACCCTCAACTAATTGTATAAATATGAGTGACCTCTCTCCTCATTTGGACATCACTCACTTATCATTTCTTCTCTCCTAATATAATTTCTTTGTACAACTTGGTGATCATCTCCCTCTCTCACACATTTATTAATGAAATGACGATTTTCCATGTCAAATTACAATATGAATTTTAGAGTTTGTGGAAAACAATGACCAACATTGACATCTTTTACATTTTTCACTTGTATAACTAAAATTGTGATTTTGGAATTGCCTTTCTCAAAATCCCTAAAATGCGTCCATTCGGAGTACATGTCCATGTCCCTCTTTTTCGAAGAATGTAATGCAATCCTTTATATATTGTTATGATATATATTGAAAATAGTAATGATACTTGAGTGCCTACACTTAACATTTATTCATATATTCTTTATCTTCTCCCGGTTCTGAAATGTTACGCACATAAGGTTGAGAGGATCAAGAGAAACACTGATCATTTTCATGAAAATCATTTTCGATATTTCGTATAGATATCATGTATTCACCAAAGGATTCCATTACACCATATTGATTTTTAATTTGAGATAGATTTTGAATGCTTATTGGACATGAAAGAAACAAATCATCATGTTGCCGTCTCATTTATGAGAAACCTCAAGAAAATTATGCGCATCTTCTACAATATACTCTCCCTTATAAATTTTAAATTTTAATTTTTTTTTTTATCAAATATGAGAGATGATATAAGCATTTTGAGTTGAAATCATAAAACCATTTTTTTCCATGTCTCACTTTGCTAAAAAATTGAAAATATTCTCAATGTTGTATCCTTAAGGATAATATTGTAATATGAAGAAAAGGAAGTAAGAAGTCAACAAAGGATGTAACAAATCATAAACTTACATGGGTAGGATTCCATATAACATTGGAGAATGATTGAAGAAAAAATGGCATATGGATATCGAGAAATGCATGAGATATCTAAAAGAATTAATGTTTTATCATGAAACACCTATTAATGTTTTGTGAAACGTAATAGGATAAGGCTAGTCGTCAAAACTTCTTTGGTGCGTACCCCACCATCTTACAGGCATAGTTCGCAACACCCATTTCAGAGCATCCAAATGTTGGTGTTCCGATACTTCTCTTTCAGATCGTCATCATTGTCATAGTCGTGCACTTGCTCCAGGTAGCACGATCCTTCTGCAGGGTATAAAGTTACCACTACGTGCAGTGACTTTTTATCGAAGAGCATCTTGTGCTTCATCAAATTTATCTCTCCATTCATGTGAGTGGCCCAATCTATTCCCAATAGCATAGGGTAGGGATTGCTATCATCAACAATATCTATTACTTTGAAATCTGCTAGTTCACTTGCTTCTTCAATATCTACTTTGATTCAGTGAAATCTCCCCATAGGTAGGATCTTTTGTTGGTTCATCATTCGCAGTTAGATAGGATACCATCCACCGCAAACCTACCCATGCGCTCCCATGTCTATTTTGGCAGGACGTTTGCATTTGATCCTAGATCCAAAATTACTTGGTCCATGTCATATTTAGCAATTTACATGGTCCAATGTTTTTAAAACCGGAACCGGTGACCGGACCGGTCCACCTAATGAACCGGGTTACCGACCGGAACTGGTCTAACCGGGACTGGTTTGGTCTAAACGAACCGGTTTTAAAAAAATACATTAAATAATTAATTTTTAATGAAAGAAAACTATTTTTAAGATGTAAAACCATGATTCCAAGCCAATAGAGACAAAATATGCAAAGTTTGCTCATTTACATACCATGTAAAGGTGAATATATCAAAATGGCACCGAGTACAATACATATCATCGACAAAATAGAAAAATACATAAGAAATGAGGCTCTAAATGGCCTATAAAGTCCAAAAACAATGCTGCAAGTGCCAAGCTATGAGGCCATTGGCCTACTACAAGTCTACAGACTACAGTGTAGTATGTACACATGATCAATCATCAAGTTCATCACCACTACTAGACACAGGATCACCATCAGGAGCTACATAGACATCATCTGGTTCAGAGTCTGAGGATGCCTCAGCCTGATCTGCAACCTCAGTACCAATGCCACCAATGACAATAGAAGTGGACCTCATGGAAGCACGAGTTTGTCGACCTGCACAACTAGTGCCTTCCATTGGTTCTTTGCCTTTCCTGATGCCGCTACTGATCCTGGTTCTGATGCCGCCACATAATCTGCTTCATCCCCCGCTAAAGCCATTTCAATATCA
>APFE031555256.1:0-13189 GCA_000404065.3 Pinus taeda
TTAAACCTTTGATTTTGTCTCAAAATTGACCAAAAATCTGTATAAAGCACACATTAGACTTTTTGGCATAATGACAAACCCAATTCACTCTATTAGCATAAATATAATAAAAAACATGCAATAAACTAATGAGAATGGTGGATTAAGTCAAATTAGGAGGCTAAATGAGCCCATATAATTACCCATTTTTTGGGCTCATCATATGCCAGTAGGAAGTTGTTAACCGCGAAAATGAATTAAACGAAAACAGAGAGGGAGGCATTGTCCATGATTTACTCTCTGCAAAAATTCAGGCATTACCTGTTCGGGGCACCATTCAAGTTTTTCACAGATCACTCAGCGCTAAAGTATCTAGTGAACAAAATAGTGTTAGAAGGAAGGATATGCCAATGGTTATTACTCTTCCAAGAATTCAATTTTGAGGTGGTCATCAAACCTGGAAGATTGAATGTGGGGCTTGATCACTTGTCATGGCTTGAGACCGAAGAGAGAAAAGGAGCATTGGATGATCAACTACCTAATGATGACTTATTCAGAATAGAAGCAGTCTTGGACTACTTAGAAGAGATTGTTGTGTTGTTGACAATAGCACAGTGCCCAAAGGGGTATACAACAACACAGAAGCGACACTTAATAGTAACTCTATGGGCATACTGAACAATGGTAAAAATACATCATAAACAAAGCCTGTTCCAACCAATATATAGGAAGGAAGCAATGTTGTCAACAAAGTTCATAATACCGAGCATTTTCATCTCCGAGGGAACGAGAATGATGGACAATGTCGCATTGAGAGAAAGGCTAAGTCAAGTAATGGAACTTGACGAATCCAGGTTCTTGTCCTAGTTTCACCAGTCAGTAGAATAGAGAAGGAAAAAAGCTTGGCATGACATGCACATTAGGAGGAAAACATTCAAAATTGGAGATAATGTACTTCTCTATGACAACAAGTTTCAAAAGTTCCCGAGTAAACTGTAGATGCATTGTCTGGGCCCATTCATAGTTGCAGAAATCATAGATTCTAGAGTAGTAATGTTGGCGCAATTGGATGGAGATATGCTAGAAGCTTGGGTAAACAATGCACTTTTGAGGCCCTTCCACATGCCAAAGAACACAATCTCTAGTTGAAAGTGTCTCAAAAACGAGCCCGCAAGTAGGTAGGAGTTAATAAAGTATAGTCAAATAATTTTCAACATCCATTTGAGTTTATGTCTTTTACATTATTTTAATAAGAATAGGCTATTGTGTCAATAAGTTTGCGGAAACATTGTCATAGTACTGCAACCCATTTGTGGTCGGGGAGGGAATAGGTAAAGTTAACAGTCACTTGTAGGTGCATGCTTGCAAGCTCTTAAGTTACACGTAGGTAGTCGCTTTTTCAATCTTCATGGTCACACATTGCATCCATCATTTCCATCGTACCAATAGTCATTTCCATAAGTAACCAATAATGGAACTTTCAACTAGGAGCCATAAAATATTTTCCCGTTAGGAACAAATTTAGTTAATAAATACCCCCATCACGACAAAGTTAATAAGCCATGTGGCCCACTCTGTACGTTCCTATTCCATGTCAGAAATGTCAAGTCCAGGTTAGCCGACAACGGAAAAGTGGGGTTAGGATACATGGGGAAGGTTGTTGTAGTAATTAGTTGCCAAAGTCCATCCAACAAACATCGTGTCATGCCGGGCTACTTAATTTTCAAAGGATAATGAAGAACACTGCATAATTTCAATTGCAGATAGTAGAGAAAATCCAGGTCCACTCAGAAGAACAACAATAGAAACACAGCAGTGCGAAGCCTCGGGTGGAAATTATTTATCAAAGATGCAGCGCGACGATGAAAGGATTTATCTCAGTTCCACAAGATAACCTAGATGAAAGAATTGAGTCGATGGAGAATCTATACGGGAAATATGACAAGGCAATCTAGGTCGATAATGACATGACTAATTGGTTCCAGTTTCCAACTCTAAAGAGGTAGGCCTACGCAGAAGAAATCCAGAGGGAAGATAGCACCAGAACATCCAAAGTTAGGGAGGAGTTTAGAGTATTATAGAGGTGAACATTACTCAATTTGAGAATCTTACTAGTATTCGACACCCAACTAGCTATAATGTAATGTACCAAATTACTGGCTAGGAGAATGCATGGGGGGTCCCTCAAGCTTGACAGGGAGTACCCACTTCATGTAGACAATATTCATCATCTCACAAGGTTGTCAGCTAGAGGAAATACAGTTAACACAACATTCTAGACAGGTGCCAAGAAAGCAAAGAAGCATGGAGAGGATAATTAATATGCAAAATATGGAATGGAACGAGGCAAAAGGGCAGTAAAAATTG
Source organism: Pinus taeda (assembly GCA_000404065.3). NCBI lineage: Eukaryota > Viridiplantae > Streptophyta > Pinopsida > Pinales > Pinaceae > Pinus > Pinus taeda. The sequence continues at coordinate 2,347 of APFE031555256.1, forward strand.
ACATCAGATTCATCTCCTACATCATAGCAGGTAATACCATTACGTACTTTGCAAAAAACTAATGCAATTTATATGCAATTTCACTTATGAAGCATTGCTCCAACAAGGAGGTGCTCAATTGGTTTGTGTTTGACATAAACGAGCTTTCTGAGGCCTACAAAGATATTTACAGGCAGAGTACCATTTCTTGTTTTGGTACATACTGATGTCTCTGGCGATGTGGAAATGATGGCCACCGGGAAGGAGGGGGATGATACATATTGTTGAAGGACAACTGTTAGCACTTCGGTACGATCCATCGAGAGCTTTGGGGGATTCGAGCACTAAAGAATTAAATGAAGCAGTTTTCAAAGAGTGGTATGAGATGATTTTGATTACAATCAGGTTGACGCAGAGGATACCCAAACCTATGCTAGATGATTTCTCTAAGGAATTTTGGTTTGGAGCCTCGCATGGGCATACCTACCTTCGACCACGGTGAATCCATCATGACACCTTCAATATGAGGCCACAGAAATTTGTTTTAACTAAAGAGGCACTCCACAATGAGATTGGATCGTGATCGGGGGTCACCTGTGAAATTACTGAAGGCAAGCACAAATATTTTTTCAGGGGCTTGAAGCCTTAGTTGCAAGAGGGAGAAGCAGGGGAAAGCAGTCAAAAGAGGCCAGCTAAAGATGACCTCCACCCGATGGTGCAACAAATGGAAGAGAAGATGTTCATGTTGAGGTAGAAAATTGCAAGTTTCAATGGCCAATAACATGAGGCTCACCAACCCTTGCAATTTCAAGGTTCCAATATGTTTTCACCAATTATCACAACTTTGTTGGCTATGGCAATCCCTACTAGGGGTGCTTGCATTCCATCCTAGCCAATAGTCCCCAAGCCCAAGAAGAAAAGAGTCATGCGGAACCCAACAGTTAAAAAGCTGAGAACTACCCCGACAATTCAAATCATCAACCTTACTGATGAGGGAAGACACTCAATCTCCACATCCCTCGTAGTTGAATAAATCCCCCCCACTACCTCCACCTTCCTCCCTTAGTCATGGGAATCTTTCCCTCACACGACCTCCACTTTCGTAACCCTGTCCAAAACACTCTATTATGGCACATGATGAGAAACTATAGAAATGGAAGTTAGGTCAACATATTAGGCTAGAGGAGCCACCTCTACCAGCGGCACCCAGAAAATGTCGCTAATGTCTCTACTCTTTGGGTCGGACCAACTCCAGGAGAAAGGACCAACCACAATTATTTTGCAGGAGGGAGGGGATAAATCGTACCAGTCGCTTTTCCCTATAAATTTCCCAATGGTCCCTAACCCTAATATCTTCCCTCCTACCTCAGTTCACTCCACAGTCACAACCCATTCATTTTCCCACCTCCCACTCTAACAAATCCATAGCTAGCAGCCTACCAATACGGCAAAATTTCCAAAACCTAGCGACACCCTGCAACATTGGTCTTCAACACAGTTATTTGTGTTTATCCAGCAAGCAGCACCAAGGGTGGACAAGATACATGATGATCTGGCCCAAGAACATGAGAAATAAAGAAAATAACTGCAGGAGGTGACAGAGGAGAGAGATCAACTTCAATGAGAAAATACAGATTTGCAAGCGTAGGTTGATCAGGTAACAGAGAAATTCCATTCATTATGGTCGACGATCAAAAATGCAAACACGAAATCTCCAGAGGATATTACAGCCTTCACACTGGTGAGTTGTCGTGACCATATCTAAGAAGCATGTTCAAATTTGGTAGCAACCAATGTTGAGATGAGGAAGAAACTAGGGATAAGAAGATCAGCGTTGCCAAACCCCCTCCAGATATATGCAAGGACAATTGAGGGAAAGATCAACTAGGTAGAAGCTACGAAGCAAGCACTCATCGATGCACTAGCGGACAGGTATGCCTTGATGAACATAGTTCACGACTGTTCGCGAAGTCTATCCATGAAAAATCATCTCGTATACAGGTATTGTTCAACAGTAGCAAGGACTGCATGGATTCTAACCAAGTCCAGCAAATTAGTGAGCAGATCACCTCCATCCAAGTGTAGAGGGATCAAATTGAGGAAGAATCAGCAAAAGCTCAAAAGGTTATAAGAGACCTATGCCCACCAGTTCGTCTACAGCTTCTGACTCTAAAAGAAGTTTGCAACAACAATGGGGAACAGTGGGACCATCTACAAAGTTAAAGGCCAACTAAATTAACTTCTAATATGGCCGAAGACTTCACGCAACAGGCCAACGTGATCATTTCTAGATGGGAGACTGCCCTCCAGAATTACAACGAATTCATACAGAAAACGACCATTGTTGTCCCAGAGTTAGAAACTACATTTGAAAAGGAAGGGCAGAAGAAAGAGGAAGGTTCAATAGGATCAGACACCATCCCAAAAGTGACGGCTGAGACAAAGGGAGAATTAGCTCAACATCCAGCAGAGTCAGTGTAGCCACCAACAAGAGCACCCACCGAGACACCAACATGACCGGAAGAGTTTGAAATGAATTGAGTCGGGGATGAGTCAAAGAATGGTGGTTGGGGCTTATTGGGCCTTCATTTTGATAGTAAAATATTTTGATTATTTTGGCTTTCCATAGAATGGAGAGGGAATGGGTGGAAGTAGCAACGATCAAGTTGCGGTGAAGACAGTGGGAGCAGGAAGGAGGAACAAGCAATTGCGGGGTGGTTGCAGCAAAGTGTCAGCAGAAGGTAGAGGTAGTAGAGAAAATACAAAAGGAGAAACCCGTAAGGAAAAAGGTTGTTGTTGCTAGTGGGTTGGCTGGTTGCAGGGTGATAGAAGAGGAGCATCGAGATGCAGGTGAGCAGGACCTCTAGATTGAAGATTGAACCTCTGAATCTAGCATAGGCAGATAGAGCCTATAACCGGGCATACCTTGTAATCATTTGTGGCTAAGGCTAGTCTATTATGTATTGTCTTCCGTGGACTTAATATGAAGTAAGATCTGGATTGGTTTCTTGATACAATGTACATGATTTCTTATGATGTATGGACCCACTTAAATTTTAAATTATTCTGCAAGTATAGGCATGTGGCTTCATGGTGATTAAATGATATGTTGTTTTATTAGTTGCATGTATGATGCTAGTTATATATTAATGTTTGACATATCCTTCACCCCATGACGAACCCTTCTTCGTTCTAGTCGCAACATGCCTCGGGTGAGACTCCTTATCCTTTGGGTAAGTTGAAAATGTTGTTGTTGTCCTAGACTATAATGAGCCATTGTTGGCCCTTTGCGCCTGAACCCAGGGTCTCCCTCTGATGACTCTTTTGTGCCAACACCCTTTACCATAGTTGCGTTTAAAATACAAGACCTTGCTTTTGGAGAATTCGTCTCGTAATGGTAGCATCACCTTAAACCAAACTTAACTCTAGGCATGTTTGTCGTGTGTGTTGTGAGGGGATAGTTTGGATGCACGGTTATCATTTGTTTTCCCACTCCCATCAGGGAAAGTTAAGTTTACTTTAACTACACAACAAAAATTAATAAAAAACTATTAACTTCAATTTTTTATTTTAACATAAAGTTAATTTTATTTCAAATTTACTTTATTAACTTCAATTTTTTATTTTAACATAAAGTTAATTTTATTTCAAATTTACCTTAACTACCTAGCGAAATTGATAAAAAATATTTAATAATAATTTTGTTTTAACATCAACATCTCATACATACTAGTTGGAGAATTCCTCTTAATACAATAAAAAATAAAACAAATCATAATTTTTTATAACCTATTTTTTAATGTTTACTTCTTTATATTTTTATGCAATTTATTAAATTATTCATTTTATATAATTTATTTTAAAAGTTTCATTATAATAGGCCGAATGTCAAAAATAATAAAGTGAAAATTAAAGAATATTTTATTTATTTAAAAATCAACTTTAAGAAAAAGAGGGCACAACTTTGTTGATCTTGCTTTAATTTTCATTCACAGTTGAAAAATATCATGCTTTAACAATGAATTAATTTTTTTTATAGTATTATTATTTTCGAAGATTTTTGAAAAAATTTATTTTTACTATGAATTATTATTTTTAAATATTATTATTATTAGATAAAACTTATACTTCTATATTTCTTTTTATTTTTATTTCAACAAATTTTATTATTATTTAATTTGGTGTTATATTTTAATTTTAATTATTTAAGTTTTGAGAGATCAAATCTTGTACAAATTTCTTTTTTTAGTGAAAATTTTGAGAAAAAATTTACACTACAGAGATTTGATCTTTCTCAAGGCTTAAAATATATATATATTTATATAATATATATAGTGCGTGTGTGTGTCTGTTAATGTATGTATGTGTGAGAGAGTCTTGAGATGACCACACACACTTAATTTTTGGGTTGGGAAACCCCAACCCAAGAGCATCTAAGTCATCAAAATCACCAAGAGATCACACTCATACTAGGCCACATCAACCCTTAAACTCGTTGAATTTTTTGTAACAATGCATATCAGGGAGTGCCTTAATATTATATCCCATCACCATCTATTCTATACAATAGACTATTTTAATTTTAAATCATTTAATTTAATTTTTATTTTATATAATTTAACCTATCAATATATATAAAATATTTAATTTAATTTAATTTTAATTAATGTAATCACCCCATAAATATATTTATACGACAAAATATGAAATTATAACATTTTCTCTCTACTAATGAAAAAAACCTTCTAATTCTTTAGAACTTAATTTTTTTAAGAAGAATTTTTAATTTATTACTGAAAATAAAAAAACATAAAAGTTACCTCGAAAAAATATTTTAAATCAGATCATGATGATAAAATTACATTAAAAACAATTGAAACACAAATATACGCAAGGACCAAATCACTATCCTAACGAAAATTACATTATTTTAAAAAACATTATATTTTTCTAATCTTTAATCTACATATTATTCACCTATATACGCAAGGACCAAATCACTATCCTAACGAAAATTACATTATTTTAAAAAACATTATATTTTTCTAATCTTTAATCTACATATTATTCACCAAGGACTCAAACTTATTTTATGCAGATTTTTTTTCACATTCACTTAATCAATTTGCATTATTTTAAAAAACATTATATTTTTCTAATCTTTAATCTACATATTATTCACCAAGGACTTAAACTTATTTTATGCAGATTTTTTTTTGTCACATTCACAACTTATTTTATGGAGATTTTTTTGTCACATTCACTTAATCAATTTGAATCTGGAAATGTGAGAAGAATTAAACACTAAGTCCATAAGTTTAATAATAATATTTACAAACAAATTTAAGATTAAAAGTGTAGTTTCTTATGATATCTTGTTAAGTGAAATAGGAAGTGCTCTTATTGAAGTAATTGCTATGGTGCGAGTCATAAGGTATTTAAAAAAATTGAGCAAATGGAAGAGGGTAGATGACCTAAGGTTGTCTTTAATGATAGATTGTGCAAGAAAAAAAAAATTGGATGCAACAAAATAACAAATAGTTTAGTAAATGGGGTATTTCCTTGAATGTGTGTCCCATAAACAGCGAAGAGATAAAAGCTTTTGTTATGGAAAAGGTCCAAAAACGTACTTGGGATAAAGAGTTAGGAAGAAAGAAAAATTACTATATGGAAGTGTTTAATCCCACTCATAATCATTAACCAAAAGCATACATAGAGGCCAATATTTCTTGGAGAGCCAACATTCTTATTGTTGAGTTAAGGACTAATTCTTATCAACTCAGTTGTGAAACAAGTCGCTGGAAAAGGCCAAAGGAAGTGTGGGAGGAAAGGGTGTGCATTTGTTGTTCTTCCGAAAAAGTGGAAAGAGAAAAGCATTTCATTTTAAAATGTGAGGCCTTCAAAGACAACAGGGAAAGCTATGCAAGTATGCTGGCAGCTAGGTCTTGGGATAATCTATTTAACAATGGGTTTGTCAAGAAGCTGGGAGCATTTATTGTGAAGCTTCACAGAAAAAAGGGCCAATACATCAAGCAAATGAAGAAGTAATATGTCCCATAAGCTACATTTACCCTGGTGGAATTTAAAATATTTTTTTTTTTTCTTTACATTGATAGGCATTTTCATTACAGGCTTGCGGTGAGAAGACACTATTCACCCCAAGAAGACACCATTCACCAGTGGAAACAAAAAAACATTTCATTTTAAAATGTGAGGCCTTCAAAGACAACAGAGAAAGTTATGCAAGTATGCTAGCACCTAGGTCTTGGGATAATCTATTTAACAATGGGTTTGTCAAGAAGCTTGGAGCATTTCTTGTGAAACTTCACATAAAAAAAACCCAATACATCAAGCAAATGAAGAAGTAATCTGTCCCATAAACTACATTTACCTTGATGGACATTAAAATAATTTTTTTTCTTTCTTTATGTTGATAGGCATTTTCACTAAAAGCTTGCGGTGAGAAGACACTATTCACCGAAAAAGACACTATTCACCCCAAGAAGACAGCATTCACCCCTGCCAATAGGATGGCTTCATTTTTCGTTTTCCCAACCAATAGGATGGCTTCATTTTCATCATCTTCTGTTGAATTAAAAATTGACACGTGACATAACTTTTTCAGTTTTGGGGTTTTGACCTGTGGTTGTAGTTAAGCTTATCGTTTTGGGGTTTCGACCTATGCTTATGATCCTTCTGCATTTTATAACAGCGGACTTTCATGTCACCATCGATGGCTTATGGTTTTGGGGTTTTGACCTGTGCTTGTGATTCTTCTTTATTTTATAGAAGCCGACTCTGATGTCACCATCGGTGAGGGAAATCAAGGCGAATGGTTTAGGTGTAACAAGCCGAAATCGGGGCTAACGCTCCAAGCAAGTGACAAGCCAATCCATGCGGCTTATGATTTTCGGGTTTCGACCTGTGCTTGTGATTCTTTTGTATTTTATAGTAGCTGACTCTGATGTTTCCAATGGTGAGGGAAATCAGGGTGAACGATTTGGGTGTAACAAGCGGAAATCAGGGCGAATGCTCCAAACAAGTGACAGGTTGATCCATGCCACAAGCCGAAATCGGGGCGAACACTCCAAGCAAGTGACAACGCAATCCATGTCAGTTCACCCCAAGCAAGAGATAAGACGATCCATGCCACAAGACAAAATCTGTGCGCCAATCCATGGCAAAAACCGAAATTGGAGCGAACGCTCCAAGCAAATGACAAACCAATCCATGCCAGTAAGATTTGCCAAATGTCGAGCAGAACGCAACCATAACTAAGCACTAGGATTCCTGTTTCTATGCAAATTGTTGCATGTTTTCAATTTGTTTTCTGTGAATTGAAGGATATTGTTGGCTAACAGGTATGGAGGATACCTGGAAGGGTGCACAAAATTTTGATGAGAGCAGATGCAATGGTTTGAAATTCACTCTGTACGAAACCAGATTTGACTCAATATATATATATATATATATTTTATGAACTGCCACAAGTCCCGGTCCAAAGTTTCTAGGATTCACAATGAGATCGGCTTCACAATGAGAAGAAGCATAAGTAACCTATTTCTGGTAGCTAACTAGTTATGAAGAGGTTGCTCATATTGTTGATACTTTGATAGGATATCTATGGTTTGTTTTTTTGTTTCACTATTTCACTACACTGCACTGATCCTTTTCAATTTTTTCATGGCTTTACTAAACTAAAACTAAAAACTGAATCAGACAATTTGCAAGAAACCTCCTTATCCTATGACAATAGAAAATGACCAAACTATAGAGAAATTCAATAGAAGCCAATTCACCACACTATATCAGGAAGGTTTAGTGAGATCCCCTGCCGTAAGTAAAGACAATTTGCAAGCAACCTCCTTATCCTCTAACAGCAGAAAGACCAAACCAGAGAGCAATTCAGGTTGATTCACAACAACTAAAGAATTAATGAAACTAACCGAACAGTTTCTTGGCACTGAGAATCTCTGATGATCTATCTATTCTTTGTGCTAGCCTTACGCCTTTGGAAACACTTCTTCCTCTCAATGACTGGACATCAATGAAGTAGGGGGTGGAGTCCTAGTTGCGTGCATGTTGCTCTCATAGTAGTTTTATTTGAATAAGCCAACCTCCTCAATCTTGAGATAGATATGGCTTGCAATTTGCATTCCTCAGCAATACTACATAATTTAGGTGCTTATACAACATCACATCATCACACCCATCTTTCGGGGAAATCACCGAACACTCGGGATCTCAGATAGTGATACAACGACATCATGAAGGCCTAAGGAAACACTGCAGTTGCACTATTCAGTCTTTCGTCGATGGATCAAGGCCATAATAGGAGCGTTGGGTGCCATTCCTACTTTGATCAATATCTTTAATGACAATAATTCCAAGGTCCTACTTTCAAATGCTTTCATGTGAAACAATTTACAAATGTCAAATATTGGACATGTGGAAAGTGGCTTCGGAAATGTAAGATCTTTGCATGGAACACTTGGAAAGTCTTTAATCCCTTTGCTTTATGTTCATGCATGTAAAAGTGCTTGCATGTGAAACAATTTACAAATGTCAAATATGGGACATGTGGAAAGTGGCTTCCGATATGTATATGTAGGATCTTCGCATGTAACACTTGGAAAGTCTTTAATCTCTGCGCTTTATGTTCATGTTGTTGGAGATCAGATGCTTAGTTAAATTAAACAAAAATACATAGTAGATCAATTATGCACAGAAGACACAGCTTTTAACGTAGTTCACCCAACCAATCTGGGCTACGTCCACCAAACATAGGCATCGGCAATTTATTAATCAAAACAGGAGATTACATAATGAAATCCTCACAAAACTCTCACACTCTTGGCCAACATCCGAATGGTTGCCTGTTATATAGCAAAGAGAATCTAACAACCTATTTAACTCACTCACATCAAATATATGAGGCATTAATCATCTCCCAACAACCTGGAGCTAATCTAGGAACTGATTCATATTGTTGTCATCAACTGAGATTTTGCCTATCTTATGTAAAACAGAAAATCTCAACAATCTCCACCTTGACAACAATTAGTCTGATGCCCTGTTATTATTATTTTATCTTTTCTGCAAGCCAAGAGAAGCCAAACACCAGCGTAACTTCTCTAACAAAACTGGTTTCGTGAACATGTCTGCACAATTCTCCTTTGTATGCACCTTTTCAAGAGAGGCTCCCCTTTCAGTGATAGTCTGTCTTACAAAATGGTACTTGATCGGTATATGCTTTGATTTACTATGATAGGCTGGATTCTTAGCCAAATGTATTGCACTTTGACTGTCACAAAATAACTTGATGTTGTCTTGCAACCTACCAAATTCACCAAACAAACCTTTCAACCAAATCGCTTCTTTGCAAGCATGAGAAGCAGCAATGTATTCTGCTTCAGTAGTGGATAAAGCGACAATGTTCTGTAGCTTTGACATCCAGCTAATAGCTCCACCTGCAAGAGTAAAGACGTACCCTGAAGTTGACCTTCTCTTATCCAAATCACCTGCAAAATCGGAATCAACATATCGGCAAACAAAATCACTACTTTTATTGTAAGTGATACAATAACTACTTGTGCCTCTCAAATACCGAAGCACCCATTTCACTGCTGACCAGTGTTCTTTACCCGGATTTGCCATGTACCTGCTGATAACCCCAACTGCATGTGAAATATCTGGTCGAGTACAAACCATCGCATACATTAAACACCCTACTACATTGGTATATGGAATTCGAGACATATAATCCTTTTCTTCATCTGTATTAGGACATAAACTCGAAGAAAGCTTAAAATGGGAAGCTAAAGGGACTGAAACAGGTTTCACATTATCCATACCAAACCTCAAAAGTATTTTCTCAATATACTTTTGTTGTGATAGCCATAGCTTACCATTGCTCCTGTCTCTGAAAATCTCCATGCCCAAAATCTGTCTTGCTGCTCCTAGATCTTTCATATCAAAGGTCCTTGCCATCTGAGCCTTCAACCTATTGATTTCTTCTATGCGTTTGCTTGCTAAAAGCATATCGTCAACATACAATACCAAGATAATGAATATGCCATTATTCAATTGTTTGAAATAAACACAATGATCATATTCACTTCTAACATATTTCTGACTCAACATGAAAGAATCAGACTTCTTATACCACGGCCGAGGCGACTGCTTCAGGCCATATAATGAGTTCTTGAGCCTGCAGACAAATTTCTCATTGCGATGTTGAACAAACCCTTCCGATTGTTCCATATATATTTCCTCATCTAAATCACCATGTAGAAATGCAGTCTTAACATCTAACTGCTACAAATCCAAATCAAACAAAGCCACTAATGCTAACACAATTCTAATTGAAACAATTTTAACCACTGGTGAAAATATCTCATGAAAGTCTATGCCAGCTTTCTGAGAAAATCCTTTTGCAACCAGCTGAGCTTTGTACCTGTCTTCTGTATCATTCACACCCCGTTTCAGCTTGAACACCCACTTGCATCCCACAGTTTTCCTGCCTTTCGGAAGCTCCACTAGATCCCATGTGCCATTTTTACTCAAGGCCATCATTTCTTCCTTCATGGCTGCTTTCCATTTTTCACTATTTGAACCTTCTACAGCTTCCTGATAACACAAAGGTTCATCATCATTAGCGATCAAAGCAACTGAATCATCATACCTTCTCGGACGACGTTTGATCCTTGTAGATCTCCTTAAGGATGTTTTTGGTGCTTCCACAATTGGCTGTCTATCCTCTGTAGGAACTTCTTCATGATCGTAATCTGAAACCTGTTCATGACCTCCATCTGAACCCTGTTCATGAATAGAATCTGAACTATGGTCGTTATGACTATCATTA
>APFE031555256.1:14118-29132 GCA_000404065.3 Pinus taeda
TTTCCTACTTTCTTAGCTTTCATAAATAGTAAGATGCCTTTGTAAATTTTCATTACTCCACCTTGAATTACAGTTTTATATCCATTTGAATCAAGTGCTCCTAATGAAATCAAGTTTTTCCTTAAATCTGGTACATGCCTCATATCAGTTAATATTCTAGTTGTCCCATCAAACATTCGTAGTTGTATGCTCCCAATCCCAACAATATTACATGTTACATCATTACCCATGTACACAACACCATCATTAATTGATTTTTATTCCTTAAACCATAATTAATGGATACACATGTGGTTTGATGCACCGGAATCTAACAACCAATGTTGACCATGATTTGACACATTAACTGATAATACTTCATCACTCATACCTGAACCAGATGTCGAACTTGTATCTATCGTATTTGCCTCCTTCTCTGTTGAAGACTCTGCTTTTGAAGTTTGTTGTTGTCGCTTCCAGCAGTCCTTCTTTAAATGCCCTGATTTGCCACAAAACTAGCACTTTAGCTTACTTTTCTTCCCTTTCGACTTTGAACGTGAGTTGCTTGACTTCCTGGGGCGTCTTTCTTTCGAACGACCTCTAACCATCATAGCTTCTGATGTAGAGGTTTCGGAATGCGACTTCCTCCTTGTTTCTTCCGATAATAAGGATGCAACTACATGATCAAACTCAATAGTTTCTGATGAACTAAGACTTATAGAAGTAACAAAATGATCCCATGGCTCGGGCAACGAGCACAATAAAGTAATAGCTTTATCCTCGGATGGAATTTTTACCTCTATACTTTGTAATTACACAAGAAGAGTATTAAAAGCATTTAAATGATTAGCAATCGATGTACCTTCCTTCATTCGCAAACTGTACAACTGTCACTTCAGGAGAATCCTGTTGGTTAAGGATTTGGTCATGTACAGTTTCTCCAGTTTTGTCCACAAACCAGCAGCTGTTGTCTCCGACACAATATTAAACAGGACATCATCAGCTAGACACAGTCGAATAGCACTAACTGCTCTTTCGTCCATCTCATCCCACTCATCTTCTTTGATATTGTAAGGTTGTTTGGATTTACCCATTAATGCCTTTACCACGCCTTGTTGGACAAGCAAATCATGCATTTTCACCTTCCAGATCTCAAAATTATTCTTTCCATTAAACTTCTCAATTTCAAACCGGGCACTTTGAGTTTTCGCCATTTTGTATCAACAAAAAAAAACATAATAATCTCCAATATCCAACTTTAAATACCAGCGATAACAAAAAACTGCCTATGCCTTTCTGCCTTTGCCAAAAAAAAAAAAATATTTGCATTTGCTGTGCAAGTTACAAATATTTAAAGACCACCGCCAAAAACAAAAAAAAAATTGTTTTATTAACTTCTGGCTCAAACAAAAGAAATATGCAATATTCACGCAGAGAGCAAATGTTCTTCCACATAGACACAACTCTAGAATAGATCAATAGCATGTTATTGCTCCGCGTTATTCCTGTTCCTACTATTCAAAGTCTGCTCCTTTGTTAGAACTGTTGCTACTATTCAAAGTTGTAAGTGTCGTTAAAAGCGAAAATGAAAGAACTTCTTTGGAATTTTTAGGTCGTGGAAAATAATTCTCCATGATTATTTATTTCGATTATCAATTTCGCGGGCAAGCATTTAACTCAGGCAGCAAGAGTACCATCGAAGCTTGAAGTTGTCAAACATGAAGGAACTACCCTCATCCTATACGGGTGCATCATTTGATATAAAATTCTAACAATTTCTGAGTTTCAACCACAGTTCTAAGATTTCTGAATTGCAATGTCGTGATCAAGTGAAGGCCAGGGGGCCTAACAAGATCTTAGCTTCAGCAGTTTTACGTACTAGAGAGATTTGCAATTTTTAAAAAATTTACGGTTATGTGCTGAATGGAACCCGACGATATAACCAGACGTGCAATTACAACACACCACGCAACAATCTATAATCCACCAGATCGGTTCTCGAATCCACGCAGCAGTCTTTATTTTTCAATTAACCAGAAATAAACACAGCAGACAATTCAAGTTATATACAGCCGACTTACGTTCCTCATTTAGCAGAGTTTCCATCACATGTTTGAAGCGATAGGAGGAAACCATTGAAAAACCTTCAGCGCAAACCATACGGTCTCCACGCACCAGCGCTCCAGCACCAGCACTGTCATATATAGTAGTGATCCCCTCCAGCAGCGATCCTCTTAGCACCAGCACCAGATCGCTCCACCGTTCAGGATGGCTCTCTACGCACAGCAGGCACCAAGCATGTAATACACAGCTCCACGCTTTTGCGCTCCACCTTCAGCACGCTCCACCTCCAACTGCTCTGATACCACTTGTTGGAGATCAGATGCTCAGTTAAATTAAACAAAAATACACAACAGATCAATCATGCACAGAAGACAAAACTTTTAACGTGGTTCACCCAACCAATCTCGGCTACGTCCACCAAACATAGGCATCGGCAATTTATTAATCAAAACAAGAGATTACATAATGAAATCCTCACAAAACTCTCACACTCTTGGCCAACATTCGAATGGTTGCCTGTTATATAGCAAAGAGAATCTAACAACCTCATTAACTCACTCACATCAAATATAGGAGGCATTAATCATCTCCCAACAACCTGAAGCTAATCTAGGAACTGATTCCTATTGTTGTCATCAAATGAGATTTTGCCTATCTTATGTAAAACAGAAAATCTCAACACATGCATGTAAAATACTCTCATTGAGTCGTAGGATTTTGTTGAATTGAGGACCTTCATTAGCTGAGGCATTCACATCACACTGTATGTAACTTTAGATAAGAATTAGGGAGGATGCAAAACATGTAAATTGGTGTAAGTTTAGGTAAGAATTAGGTAGGATGCAAAACATGTAAATTGATGCATTATTGTAATTTTTTTATTTTTTTTAAATGCTCTTTTAATTTATTAGTGTTGGGGTTCTTTTGTTGAGACACTGTGTTTGCATGTTCAAAACTATGGTCTGCATAAATCCATGAATTATTGGTTAGGAGGTGAGGGAAATGAGTTTCACGGATTTAATATGTACCATTGGTTAATATATATTAATATAACTTTTTACGTAAACTTTTGAAGTTGGCTTCAATTTATATTAGTGTTAGTTTTTTGGTCTTCTTGAACTTGAGGTTTTTTTATACAACTTGAGATAGGAGACATTATTTCTCCAGTTTCAGAACAATTTGTGCAGTCAAGTTTTGGTTTACATATGTATATGTATATGGATGTTGTATAAGTTGATTTAACTGGAAGTTTAAAGAAGTTTTAGGGCCCTCTCTTACAATATGTTATGTTAACGCGCGCTTTAACAAATTAATAGGTGAATATTGGTCATCTTCTCTTTGGACCTGGACTAAACTCCCCTGTCCCCTTCACCTCATAACTCCTACTTTCATTTGCTTACTCATCAATGGCCATTTCATTATGTGGAGAGAAAATGGGTTGAACATTGCCACAGCCATAGAATCAAAATTTTGTGGTACACAACGTCTTTTCCATAACCAAAAAGAATGTCTCAGGCACGGTGGTGTTTGTGTCTGTTAAATGTTGACACTGACTACTTTCGTGTTTGTGGTGGTTGTTGTTGATCCTTCCGGTTGAATAAAGAAAAGGAAAATCGTATTTTAAGAGAACAATGCTAGTTCAGGGTTTACAAGTTTTTAATGGGGTTTCATTTCATTCTGTCCACAACCTCATTCCTACAGTATTGTTGTGACTAAAGCATTTTATACTTTTTTCCATAAAACTACTTGCAACTACAAGAACGTTCTAGTGGACGGAGTTGCGACAACTCTCATCTTGCAAGTGGATATATGTAGTTGAAATGTTCTAGTTAGTTTTATTTGAACGATTTAGTAGGTGTGACTGGTTTCTGGTTGTAGACTCTATTTCTTGGGTATCTACAACTATCCACTCTCGCAGTGAGTTCCCAACCTTTAGAAATGAAAAGTTGTTGAGCTTGCAGCTTTGAGATCCCAACTTTCAGAAAGGAAAAGATGTTGAGCTTGCAGCTTCTTCTCATCCCCATTCTTTCAGAAACACCTTCTCCTCCAAATGAAGAACAACCCTCTTTTTGATTTGTTTGAAAATGCCCTTTTTCTTGTTGATGCTACAAGAATTCCTCTCCTATAGTTATCAAAAGAAAAGGATATGTGACATATTCTACTTCCAAAGCTCCAAATGTCACAGATCATCATGCATCGTGACTCCAACCCTAACCGTGCTCCATCACCTGCCTTTTCCTTTCTCAAATCAATGTTTATCTTTATGGATTTGTTACAACAATCCATTTATCTTTATGTTTGATTGATTTGGTTCATTGGGTTCATTTTATTGTAATATATCAAACTCAGTTCAGTTTATGCATATATGCATAATATTGCCTGGGTTACGTTTCAGCATTCATTTATCTTTATGTGCGATTGATTTGGTTCATTGGGTTCATTTTATTGTAATATATCAAACTCAGTTCAGTTTATGCATATATGCATAATATTGCCTGGGTTACGTTTGAGCATTGTCCTGTTAGTGTAATTACATTAATTATTATAATATTGCCCGTAGAAGCTTACCAGTTCTAATCAATTAGATGTTAGCTTTACCAATTTTTCCTATTATTGTAGTTGCAATGCTTGCTATAAATTTGGGATAAATCGAACTTCAAACACAGCATAGTCTAAATATTAATATTTTTATTATTTTTATATAAACATTCATATTATTTTTCAGGTTTTTTCTTTTTGATAAGCTTTGCTTGAAATATAGTTAAAAATTGTTGAAATTGCAAATTTCACCCAGATCCTTCAAGGCTCTGAATTCACTGAAGCTATGAATAACAATGATCAAATTCTTGTGCAAAAAACAAAAATATAACAGTTGCCGACTTGCACCTTACAAGTGCACTTTATATTGTTGCTTGGTCTACTAATCAGTAATCGAACATTGTATCGAAACCAAGTTCCAGAGTATTGCAACAATGTTTGAGGTCCTCTAGGACCTGATATCTTCATCTTGAAGGATCATTGTAATATCAATGGGGTTAGACAACCTCTAGAATTGCATTTCTTTGGCTTGAAGTAATCCCGATCAAATTCCTCTGCAATCTGATTTCTTCATCTTCAGCCTTTGTAGAACAAATATTCACATAACTTGCTCTAGATTTTGAGGTATTCTAAGACATGGAAATAGTGATTAAATTCCCCTACAATTTGATTTCATCATCTGGAAACTATCTTTCAGCAAAGGCAACTTCATATGAATTTATCATTTCCTAACAATCTCAGAAGAGAGTATTTGCACAAAGGCATACCTTAATTTCTTGACAATTTCATTTCTTTGTCTGGAAGTATTATTGCCATTCAAAAAATGGCCAGAGTGCGGCACACCTACAAAGGTTTGTAAATAAATTCGATTATGTAGTGCTTCAACCTCTGGAAGCTTTGGACAAGAATGTTGCTATTAGTAAGTAACTTGTATTGAATTTGCGCTTGAGGGCACAAACACAAAACCAACTATGGGGCAAACTGATATTAGTAAATGCGATTGAGGGCACAAAAACAAAGCCAGACCATGGGGTAACTTTAATTAGAAAGTTAGAATTGTAGGGACGGTAAATCCCTTCTAAGTTATTGTTGAATGTTACATTTATGAAATCTCTCATTCATAGTTACAATCTCTAACCTTCTATACATTATTATGTAATATCTCAATTATCACCAACTCTTATCCCTTATTTGTATAATATCTCCATTGGAGGTACAATCTGTCACCAACTCCAACATAAACCTGTACACTTCCTTTATTTTTCTTTAATTAAGAACCAATTCCTTTCCTTTTCTTTAATTAAGAACCAAGACGAGGATATCACAGAAAATGGCCATTTCCGATGAGTAGATGCAACCCTACACCCTGAAACAGAGCGAGGGATGAATCACATGATGTAATGGAGAAGGTTTTCTCCACAATGCATTTGGGGTAATATTTCTCCCAAAGGCCCGGAAACCAATTTGGGTTTCTCACATGACACATAGGACGTCAACCTCATGGCTTTCCTCGACATAATTGATAAGATGGATGGCCGCACAAATCAGGATTGCTTCTCATGCCAAGCTCAGTTGAGCAAGACTGATCAGAGCGATGAACAATTTGGGCAGTAAGAAATAAACAGAATCAACCGAAATGGGCATTAGAATATTGTGAAGCTGCAACAACATAATCAACCGAAACGGGAATTATAATAGTATGAAGCAGCAAAAGCCAGATATGTCTTATATAGGGGACGGTTATGATATTTTGCAGGGCTAGCGACGGTTGTGATTTGGGGTTTTGCAAGCTCGTGGAAATGTTTTTCGAGAGTGATTTTCACATCGCTCTTTACCCCGCCAATGAGTTGTCCATGGTTTTCATTCAGTGTTTTTCATACTTGCACCACAAGTGTGTTATGAAATGCTTATTGTATAAGCGTAGATACCCCATGTCAACCACACCTAAGAAAGTTTCGATCTCAGAGTCTATGTTGAAGTCATGGTCAGGTCCCTCAAGTGTTTGTCTAAATACCTTATCTCAACAGCCTCAGAAGGTTTTAATCTCAGAGTCCGTTCAAATCATGGTCTGGTCCCTCAAGTGTTTGACTAAATTCCTTGTGTTAATCACACCTTAGAAGGTTTTGATCTTAGATTCTATTTTTAAATAATTGTTAGGTCCCTCAAGTGCTTACACAGTATGTATTGTATGCAGGGAGGATTTGATTGTCAATGACAGTATGTATTGTATGTAGGGAGGATTTGATTATTAGTGACAGGCTGGAAGAAGTTGAAAAATATGTTCCAACTGCAATAATTAGTGGCCATTGCAGAGATAAGACACATGGTTTTGTGCAATTAGAAGAAATATATCATGTTGAAAATCATGGAAAGAATATTATGGCACCCGCCATAGATTCAATGCCTCAGAGAATGGTTAAAAAAAAAAATTAGATGACTGTGGGAACCATTACAGAGCCAGTTAATCCTCCTCAAATTAACGGTATGCGGGACCTAAGCTCATGGAAGTTTAAGAAGACGGGTGTCAAATAGCTGTATTGCAGAAATACGTTATCTGATGATCTACAAAAAGGGTTGAAAGAAATCTTTGTTGCAGGTTGTGAATTTTGTTTGCAGGCTGAAAGAGAGATCTTTATTGCAGGTTGCGAATTTTGTTTGCAGGCTGAAAGAGATCTTTATTGCAGGTTGCGAATTTTGTTTGCAGGCTGAAAGAGATCTTTATTGCAGGTTGCAAATTTTGTTTGCAGGCTGAAGTACATAGATTGAATGAAATTATGAGTACAAGAAAAAACTTATAATTAAGAAGGAATGAACATTTAATGCAGGGTTGGTAAAACATATGGTCCAACACATGGTCTGGACATTTATTCCCACTGGGAAAAATAGAAAATTATTTTTTGTACAATCCCCCACCTTATGTCTTAATAATTTGACTTTCTCATATCTTAACATATTAAAAAATGTATTTATATATAAAATATATAGAAGTCTTTTGTTTAGGCTAAGAAATGTAGAGAGAAACTTGGGGGGAATTTTGGTGGGCACGTAAAACAACCTATTAATGTCTTACAATATGGTAGTGCGCAAGAAACGGAAACAGGCAAATCTCTTTTTAATTCCTACTTTTACTGGGCAATGGAACCACAACCTCCATCCGCCTATTATTGTGTCTGACTGTATCTTAGTGCGCAAGAAACAGAGACAGGTAGATCTTTGTTAAATTCCTACTTTTACTCGGTGATGGAACTGCAACTTCCATTTCTCATGCGAATGTATTTTTTTGTGTTTTGAAATTATAATCTAAAGTATATCTTTTGCAATGTCTTATGTAAATTTCATGTTTGATTTTATGGTGTAACCATTTTTTTTACTATGTTTTGTCGTTCATAATGTTTGAGTTTTAGTTATGTTTTAGTGCGCATAATGTTTGAGTTTTAATTATGTCTTACCACTCAAGTCCCGGTGTGAATTATCTTCACGACTCTGGTGTGAAAGAAATCTCTCTGCGTTGACTATCACTTGGTATGTTTGAGTTTTAATTATGTCTTACCACTCAAGTCCCGGTGTGAATTATCTTCACGACTCTGGTGTGAAAGAAATCTCTCTGCGTTGACTATCACTTGGTATCGGAGATCGTGCAAAAATTTACTAATTTAGAAATGGTAGTATCAAACACAAGCTTGACTAATTCTCAAATACCTCAATTTAATGGAAAAAATTATGGATATTGGCCTATTACAATGAGGGCTTTATTTTCTTCTGAAGATATTTGAGATTTGGTACAACTTTTCTTCTTAAGAAAAGTTGTGGTTGTCACACAAATAAACTTTCAAGCAGAGGTCAAAGACAAAAAATGGTTATGGCATTTGAGATTTGGTCATCTTAAATTTGGAGGTTTGAATTTGCTGCATAGGAAATGCTTGGTGAAGGAACTGCCACTCATAGAAAAATTGGGCAACCTATGTGAAGGATGCATCTTGGGAAAACAACATAGAGAATCATTTCCATCATGAATGTCAATAAGGGAAAAGGCACCCTTAGAGATTGTCCATTCAGATTTTTGTGTACCAATGCAAACACCATAAATTGGTGGAAACTATTATATCTTTGCTTTCATAGATGACTACATGAGGAAGACACGAGTTTACTTCTTAAATTAGAGAAGTGGAGTTTTTTATTGCTTCTGTCAATATAAAGCTCTTGGTGGGAAGAAAATTTGACAGTACATCAAAGTTTTGAGGACTGATAGAGGTGGCGAATACATCTCAAATGACTTCCTACGTTTTTGTAGGGTGCATGGATTTCACAAACAATTTACAACAAGGTATACACCTTAACAAAATGGTGTTGTGGAAAGGAAAAATAGGACCATTATAGAAATGGAAAGGATTATGTTGAACGCAAAGCATTTTCCAAATGACTATTGGGTTGAAGTTGTCACTTGGGAAACATATATCATAAATAGATGTCCAACCAAAAGTGTCAAGAATATGGTTTCTAAAGAGGCATGGAGTGGAAGAAATCATAGTGTCACTCACATGAGAGTGTTTGGGTGTGTGGCATATGCACATGTCTCATATGAATTAAGGAAGAAGTTGAACATCAAAGGGGAGAAATCCATTTTTTTAGATATAGTGATAAATACAAGGCATACAAACTCTATAATCCTTTCACCAAGAAGGTCATAATCAACATAGATGTGCGGTTCATAGAAGAGGAAGCATGGGATGGAAGTTTGGAGAAGACAATCAATGTGAAACTATGCATACCACAAAAAGACAAAGAGGAATTGACCGCAACAAGTAATTCCTCAATGGTGACTCCTCCTACTCCTATTCAAGCTCAACAAAGCAGTCAACATGTGACACCATCAACAAATAATAGTACCGTGTCATGAATTCAAACAAATACTACTCCAAGTACACCACACATACCCACAACATCATCTACTTCAAGCGCAACATGAAGTGACATGTCAAGCCCAAATTCTGCAAGCATAAGAAGACAAAATTTAGAAATTTAAGTGAAATTTATGTTTAAAATGAAGTTGATAGTAGCGAAAGTCTAAATTCCTTATTTGCATTATTTTGTCATGTAAATAACCTAATCTATTTTGAGGATGCAATCAAAGAAGAAAAATGGGTAGCGACAATGGATGAAGAATAGGTGAAATAGAAAAAAAATGACACATGGGAGTTAGTGGAGCCTCTGCCAAGGAAAATAAGCCATTAGAGTGAAGTGGGTCGATGAGACCAAGAGTAATGCTGAAAGAAAGATTGAAAGGCATCAAGCAAGGCTAGTTGTTAAAGGATACAAAGAACAATATGGAAGAGATTATGTGGAGACGTTTGCACCACTCACGAGGATGGAGATAGTGTGCACACTATTGTCAATTACCAAACAACATAAATGGAAAGTGTATCAAATGGATGTGAAGTCAATGTTCTTGAATGGAGTGCTAAAAGAGGAAGAATACGTTGCAAAACCACCTGGTTATGAGCTAAAAGGACAAGAAGACAAAGTGTATAGGTTGAAGAACTCTTTATTGGTTGAATCAACAACCACGTGCATGGTATAGTATAATAGATTCTTACTTGATGGATAATGGCTTTGACAAATGTGACGATGAGCCTACTCTCTACATCAAAGAAAGTGGTGGTAAGCTTCTTATTTTTTTTAGATGTAGATGATTTGATTTTTATAGGGATTGATGATTTACACATTGTTGATTTAAAAAAATCATGAAAAGTGAGTTTGAAATGACAAACTTGGGGATGTTAAGGTTTGGGCATAGAAGTGAATCGAACAAAAAATGATATTTTTATTTCTCAAGCAAAGTATGTAGCAGACATTTTAGAGGGGTTTAATATGCTGAACAACAAGCCCACACCAATTCCAATTGTGGTGGGGTTGAAGTTGAGCAAAGAAGATTGCAACAGAAATGTCAATTTGATATTATACAAAAGTATGGTGGGAATTTTGGTGTATTTGATAGCAACTAGGCCTGATATAATGTATGCAGTAAACTTGGTGTCAAATTTCATGGAGACACCCAAGGAGGCGCATTAACAAGCACCCAAAAGAATTTTAAGGTATGT
The DNA here is from genome assembly GCA_000404065.3 of Pinus taeda. Classification (NCBI taxonomy): domain Eukaryota; kingdom Viridiplantae; phylum Streptophyta; class Pinopsida; order Pinales; family Pinaceae; genus Pinus; species Pinus taeda. Next base: position 24,798 of record APFE031555256.1, read on the forward strand.
CAATGGGACAAAAGATTATGGTATTTTGTACATAAAAAAAAATGATTTTAGGTTGCTTGGTTACATTGATAGTGACTAAGAAAGAAGTGTTAATGATAGAAAGAGCACATCATGATATGTTTTTCATTTGGGTTTGTGAGCTATTTCATGGTTCTCCAAGAAAAATTCGATAGTTTCATTGTCAACAGAAGAAGTTGAATTTGTTGTCGCAACAACAACAATGTGTTAAGAAGTTTGGATGAGAAGAATGTTGAGGGATTTATGGCAGGAACAAGAGGGAACAAAACCTATTTATTGTAACAACAATTCTACAATTGGATTATCAAAGAATTTTGTTTTTCACAAGAGAAGCAAGCACGTTGACACTAAATATCATTTTATTAGAGAATTTATGAACAACAATGAAATTGTGTTGCAGCACTGCTGGTCAAGGAACAATTTGCATTCTATTCGAACTTCTTCCTCCACTTCTATGATGGTGCACCTGACTACTTCATGGATTACATTGGCATAGTAAGCCATAGCTTGTCTTGCAATCATTTGGAATTGAATTTGTGAGGAGGGAGGTGGAGTGGGGTCTGGGTTTGTAGAGGAGCTTGCATTTCCCCTTCTACCCCACTATGTCTCCTGAGGATAATCTCCATCTAGTCATTATAGACTAGGATCCCCATTGCGTGAAGTTTCCTCCTAAGAAGCCTTTGTTGAATATGAAGAGCTACTAAAGAGAAGAATTTTGTGTGGTTAACCCATAACCTTGATGAACGAAGATTTGAGGATAAAGATACCTGGTAATGCTTGTGACCAACAATGATACTAATAATGTGCAGGCTAGGAAATGGATTTCGATGAAGCATGGGTTTGTGGATGACCCATAACCATAAAAAATGAAGATCTAAGGATAGAGATACCCTATAATGCTTGTGACCAACTGTGAACTAATAATGTGCAACCTAGCAAATGGACTTCGATGACAAGGGTTTTTTGCAGTTGACCCATAACGTTTGGTCTTTGGGTGACTCTTAACCATGATACTTGTCAGTCTGCTTGGAAAAACCATGGTGGATTCTCTAGTAGATTCTCCTATCCAATGAGATGTTGTAAATATTTCTTTCACATTATAGACCTTTTGCTGCAACTTTCCTATAGGTGATGAAATCAAATTCTATCAAAGACCCATTTGAGGTATTGAAAGATATTTCCATTGATATAAGACACTTAAAATTTGATGACATGTGGAGTGAGAAAATAATTCCAGAAATTCATGGTACGCGTCATGCAATGTTCTAGACATGTGTAACTTCAATTGCTCATATCTCTCAAACAAGGAAATGAAATCAAATTTCGTAAAAAAACATTTAAGCCAACAAAAAATAATTTCAAATGAACTATTTTACACCTTATAGAATTATCTTGCGAGTTCATATCACTTGCATGAATTTTTTTTTTAATATTGCTACAAAACTTTAAAACTGAAATATGCTTCAAACCCTCATTCCCATGGCGTTGTAACCTGAATCTGATACCACTGATCCAGATCTTGGTTACAAAATGTGACTTGTTACTTCTAGCCATTTTTTATTACAATACCACAGGTAAATTCCATGTGTGGGTAGATACCATGGGTGAATGAATACCATGGGTGTATGTAAGTTACAATACCATGGGTAAATTCCATGAGTGAATGAATACCATGGGAGGATGAATAGCAAGGGTGGATGCCACTTACAACACCATGTGAAAATACCATGGGTGGATGTTATTTACAATGCAATGGGTAGATTCCATTGGTGGATGAGTACTATGGGTGGATTCCATTTTCTATTCGGATCAAACACCCCTTGAGCATAACTGCAATTTTCAATCCAACTGGAGAAGATCCATTTATATAGGTCCTTCCTGTTGGGCCAAAAACTATTATATTGACATATAACTCCTCTTGAATGAAAATTATAGTAGAATTCATTAACCTTTGGTAGTTTTAATGTTAGAGCCAACACTTGATTCATTTGTTCCACAATAAAGAGACTTAGAAAAGTGGAGGCTGGATCATATTTGATATTAGGTTCAACCCTTCCTTTCACTACTTCCTTGAAATAAGTTGGACCTTTTGTGCTACTAGATCCCAGATAACCTCCTCCTTGAGAACCTCCTCCTTTTGTGTTAAAATAATGGATGAATCATCTTTAATGCCATTATTATGCATATTGGAATCATCTTTCATTGATTTCCGTGCGTAAATCAAACTTTGTAGGTTAACTGAAACATCAAGCTTATTTAAATCCAACCCTAACTTTTATTATTAATGATTTTTCAGCTAGGGTTTTGACAAAAAAATGAAGGTCTTCTCCAACAAACAGATCTAGATTTTTAACTGTCGGATCTCGTGAACGGGTATTGCTTTCCTTCATTTTTTTTGACATATTCCAGAAATTCAAAGATTTGGGTGGGATCCATGTAAATTCTCCCAGATCTAGAGAAAGGTTCTGTTTTCCTAGATGAACTCATGTAAGAGCTTACAAATCCTTGACGTCGAGATACTGATTTGAGGTTTAATTCCATACAGTCGCAGGGGGAAGGCTGCACATAAGGTAACTATATCCGGATGATGAACTATAGGTAGCAGGGGGAAGGCTACACATAAGGAAACTATATCTGGATGATGAACTGTAGGTAGCAGTCAAAACTACTCTCCATATATGTACATCCGACCAAAAAACCCTTGCCTGAAGAAAGTTCGGATCAACCATTTTCATTCTGCTCCGATCCAGGGTCTTTTGCTTCAATTCGAGCCCCAGTTAATTCCAAAAATCGCTCATAGAACTGCACACCCAATCTGGCATCAGTTTTAGTAGGCTCGCGCTTCTAGCCCCTAGGAGAATTTGAATCTTTGATCGGAAAGCTCCGAGTTCAGTCCATAAAACGACGCCTTTGTAGAAAAAAACACAACCGTGGATTTGCCTTTTATGACCTCCGTGTTGGGGATTTTTTTTGGTAAAATCCCAAAAACAAACATTAACTGAACACAGAGTCAATGCTCTTTTTTTCCTCCTCAGGATCTTTTCCACAGGGAAGCAAATAAAATTTGTGAGAACGGAGATTTTCACACCAATAAAACCTTTATATTCATTAATAAAAACTCTGATACATATTTCTTCCTCTTACTGTGAGGGATTCACCAAAAACTAAATTACTCTGCCTCTATTACAAATGATTTTCACACTGCTGTGTAAAATCTTCATTCACATTTACTGCTGTAAAAATGGGCTTTTACATTTACACATTTACTGCTGTGAAAACAATTTTCTTACATGAGTTTATTGCTATAAAATAAAAACCTTTCACATTCACTCGTGTGAAATTTCTCATTACATTTCAAAATTCTGGCCTTTAACATTACATATAAAAAAACTTTTCCATTCCCATTCGATTCAACAAACTGCAAACACCTGTGAAAAGGATTTCAAATGATCATTTGCTGCCGCAAGTTTGCTTTGGTTTCAATTTTTGTTCGCACTGCAGTGCTCTCCCTTGGTTTTCTATTCGCTCCCACGAACCCCAGTTCTTCTCCTCCCCATGTGCAATGCTAAACTTGAAGTCAACTCTCATACAAAAAAAACACATATCATACGATTCATATGCAATTAATAAAAATTACATACCCTTTTTACGCCCATACTTCCGTATAAAAGAAATATTACGTGCCATAAAAAAACATTAAATGTATTACCTAAAAACTATGACATTTCATTAACATAGGGTATGGTCAAGGATTTTACTCCACGCAACATTTATTTGTTGCAGGCCTTGTATGCACCTTAGAGCAATCAACAGCGGAGAACCTCCCGTGCGATCGGACGGATATCGGATGACCATTTTTGACCGACTTTTATCTTCCGATAAGTGTCAGAGGGTGATGTCACCCCTCCTCCACGTGTCAGCTCTAAATCTTATTGGAGTCGTTTGTACGGAAACCATCTGCAAAACAAACGTGGTTCGATGAGGTTACTGGCGGTTTGTGGTTTTCTGCGGTGGTTTTGGCGTTGGTACGACGTTGAAATTACATTTTCAACACTCCCCTTTAATTTCAACTGCTGGGCATTCAGTCATACCCAGACACTTCCTCAAAAATTCAAGGCTTTTCTGATCCAATTGCTTTGTCAAGATGTCTGCAACCTGTTCTTGAGTCCTGCAATGTTCTAGGACAATTTCTCCATTGTTCACCAATTCTCTAATGTAGTGAAACCTTGTATCAATGTGTTTTGTTCTCTTATGAAACACTGAATTCTTTGACAATGCAATAGTTGAGCTATTGTCACAAAAAATCACTGTCGCTTT
>APFE031555258.1:10663-22634 GCA_000404065.3 Pinus taeda
AACGGTAAGCCATAGCTCGTATGTGATTTGGAGGCCTGAAGCTTATTCTTTTTTCAGTATAAGATTCGAAACCCTTGAAACTGTCTATACCATGGTTTGGAAGGAAGTTGTTTCAGTCATGCACAAGGCCTAGGAACTAGAGAAGCCACCACTAATCTTCACTGCATTTCTCGCATCTGTTATCGAAGTCGCCATCTTCTTTTATTTGCACATCAGCACCCACAGAAGTAGGAGTTGGCGAGGAATCCCACCAGGCACCTTTGGATGGCCTTTGATCGGCGAAACATTACAATTTCTACGATCCTAGAGGAAGGGCAATCCTCGTGAATTCTTTCGCATTCAGACTCAGAAATATGGAAATGTGTTCACCACTTCTCTTGTTGGCCACCCAACTGTTGTACTTTGCAGTCCTGAAGGCAGCCGCTTCTTGTTCTCCAATGAGAACAAACTAGTCGTCACTTCATGGCCCACTTCCGTGGGAAATCTCTTCCCAAGGTCTCTAATTACAGTCGTTGGAGACAATGGGAAGAGGTTGAGGAGAATCCTGATGACGTTCCTGAGGCCAGAAGCCCTTCAGAAATTCATAGGGCAAGTGGATTCAATGACAAAAGCTCACCTAGCCGAGCACTGGATTGGTAAAGACAAGGTGATGGCTTTTTCTCTACTTAAAAGTTACACTTTCTCTCTGGCTTGTGCCTTGTTTGCCAACATAGACAATCAGGACGAACAAGCTAGGCGTTGGCATCATTTTGAGGTTTTCGGTAAAGGAGTACTGCAGATTCCCATAGATGTACCCGGCACCCGATATAACAAAGCCAAACATGTAGCTAATGCCATTCATGATCAGCTCGACGCCATTATTTATGAGAAGGAAATTGCATTGCAGGAGGGAAAGGCTTCTCCAAAGCAAGATCTGTTGTCTTTCCTGCTCTCTAATGTTGACGACAAAGGTGAATCTCTCACAAATGACGAGATTGAGGACATTATCCTTATGCTATTATATGTGGGTCATGACACCAGCAGTTCTACTTTGACGGTACTGCTCAAATTTGTGGTTGAGAACCCTCACTGCTACGATGAAGTACTAACAGGTATGCTAAATCAATCAATTCTCTAATATTAGCATCATAGATAGCTAGATCCTACTATCTATGCTAGTTCCAGGCAGAAGACCTTTAGCTGGAGGTAAGGTGCTCAAGAATAAGCGGGCAAAGATTTGTTCAAATATTTATCCATGAACACTAGCTCCGTAAAACCCAAATTCCCCTACGCAACAAGCTCGACAGCAATTATCTTTTCTAGATGCAAAATTTAGTCTCTCTCATTTTTTTTAAGACATTATATCATTTGGTAGTAAACTATAGGTTGGATTTTCTCATAGGTTTCATTTGATATTTCCAGAGCAATTGGATATAGCAGGTTCAAAGGAGGCAGGGCAACTTCTAGAATGGGAGGATCTCCAAAGGATGAAGTACTCTTGGAGAGTTGGTCAGGAAGCACTTAGACTACTCCCTGTTGTTCAAGGAGGTTTTCGAAAGGCCATCAAAGACCTGATATATAAGGGATTCACAATCCCTAAAGGATGGAAGGTAAGCCACTGACTGAAATCCTAGTTTCGGATTTTTACTGAGATTAAAACATAACTTACTAATTGGTTATCATGTACAGATGCATTGGACTGTCAACTCGACTCACTAGAATTCTAAATACTTCAGCAACCCAGAGAAATTCGATCCATCAAGATTCGAGGGAGCAGGGCCTCCTCCGTACACGTTTGTCCCGTTTGGAGGTGGGCCACGAATGTGCCTAGGTAATGAATTTGCTCAAATGGAAACTCTTATTTTTCTCCATAATATTGTGAAGAACACCAAGTGGAATTTAGTGAATCCTGGGGAGAAGGTGATTGTGGACCCTATGCCTGTCCCTGTCAATGATCTGCCCATCAAACTTGTTCCTCGCGATTAATGGATGACTTTGATCTCTGCTCTGATTCGAGTATTTTCTTGTCAACCCACTGCTCACACCTATTTTCATTCGGCTTGATCTATCATGCTTATGGACTTCTGTAAGCTATTGTATTCTATTATATTGCATGCACGCACTTATGAACTATTGTTATAAACATTCTGTGAAAACTATTTATGATGGCAGATGATTAATATTTATTGAGATTTGGTTTGATGAATTTTAAGCGATTAAATTTTTTGAACATGTTCAAAGAGAAGTGTTCTAAAATGGTACTACAAAGTTGCAACAATTTTATTTATTTAAAAAAGGTATTACAATATTGATGTCTAAAGAGAGCTTAATACCTAAAGAAAACCTCCAAACCAGATTCCTCATGACAACCCATGAATTTAGCTCCATGTTTCTTGCACGATCCACCTTTTCCAACTGGAAAAACAATACAAGAAACGAGGAGAAAATAATCCACCAGCCTAACAAATACTGAGGAAACATAGAGACACAAGTTACACCACACTAACTAATTGGTAGACAAATAAATAAATAAATAAAATAAAAATAAAAATAAATAAAAATAAAATAAAATAAAATAATATATATATATTACCACAACTAATTTGCAGAAAGAAAATCATAAAACAGTACCACAATGCCAAAAAAACAGGCATGTAATAATAGTTACGCCAACTGATGGAAAGAAAATCATAACACAGTGCCACAATACCAAAGAGAATTGGGACGTGATATGAGTTACTCAACACACCATCCAAGCCATTCTTGTATAAGAAACACAAAGATCAACATCAAAATCCATAACACAAAACCACATTTTTAACAGCGAACATGAAGACAACATGGATGAAGAACCAACATGACTACCAAGTGCTAGCATCAATTTCTAGTCCAATAAATCATAGATCCGTGCACTCTTAAAAATATGAGGCCAAAAGAAGATGCAAAATATACTACCAATTACCTCCACAAAGCCTTATCTTAGAGTGCAATAGGGTCACAAGCTTCAGTGAAAGAGAATGTCCTTGAAAATCGTTATCCGAAGAAAGTAACAGTGTGAGACCATATGAAATGAATGGAATTTAAAGAAAATGTACATCATGGTAGCAACCCAACCTCCCTCCCCCAGATGCTGTCATGTTATCCAGTTCGTTGGACAAAAGTACCCCAAGCATGTCACCCCAGACTCCCTCCCCCAGATGCTGTCATGTTATCCAGTTCGTTGGACAAAAGTACCCCAAGCATGTCACCCCAGAAAAGTACCATATGCTCCTTGTTTGCACCCCTATTAGGGATGAAACAATCCTTGTATAATATTCCCATGAGGTTATCAATGTATTCCACTAAAGAATAGGGGGCAACCTTCGTCCAAAGATAAGGTTCTAGACTTGCATCGTAGGTTTGCCAAAAAATCTTCAACCACATTGGTTGAACAACGAGAATGCATAATCAAAACGCAATCTAGTTGAATAATGAGAGCACTAATACTTGACACAATATTCTATAGTCTCCAACTATGGAACAATTTAGCAGGTGGTTGTTTGTTTAAGAGCTTCTACAAACATTGTATCACTAATTGGGAATCTCCATCAACCTGCAATAAATTAAAACCTTCATGGATAGCAATGGAAAGACCATTCACCACAGCTAAAAATTATGCCATTTTATTACGTGTGGAGCCATACATCTGAGCGAAAATTCTCAAGGGAGCTCCATGCCAATCACAAAAAATCCCCCAAAAACTTGTATCTCCTAGGTTTTCTTTGGACGTTCCATCAAAAATCAATTTGACAAAACCATAAGGGGGACATGTAAAGGAGCTAGAAGATAACGGGATATGTGGAAGGGTTTGAGGGGGTGAAAAACACGTGTTGTGTGATAAATTAAGACGATACAAGATCTAAGCATCACATTCTTCTACTTTCCGTTCATCTTTCAACCAAGAGGCTCCTAGAATAGACTCACGTATATTTTGTAGAATGAGCCCTTGCACCATAAGAGTTATGTGTACTTGATTTCGAAAAATTATCACATAACGTTCTTTCCACAAATTCCAAAGGATAAACCCTATAGCCAAAATACATGCCCTATTAACAATTGGATTTTTGAAATCTCAGAAGTTCCATTGCATGAGGAAATCGACTAGCATACCATAGTGTTAGAAAACTTTGACGATTGCAAACGAGCTTAGAAACCAGTTGCGGCAAAATCTACTAGCTCAAAAATAGGTTGCGGAGTGGATATCGCAACCACACAGGGACTTAATTAAAACATAAATTTTACGCATAGAAAAACAGAGTAAAACAAAAGGAGGAGCTCATATCGCAACCACACAAGGACTTCATTAAAACATAAATTTTACACATAGCAAAATAGAGTAAAACAAAAGGAGGTTGCTGTAAATCTACTTGTGAAGGATTAATGTCATAACGAAACTAGCCACACTTTATATTATATGTCAAAACATAAAGAAATTACTTGTGAAGGATTAGAGGTTGCCGTAAATCTACTTGTGAAGGATTAATGTCATAATGCAACTAGTCACACTTTATATTATATGTTAAAACGTAAAGAAATTACTTGTGAAGGATTAATGCCATAACGCAACTAGCCACACTTTATATTATATGTCAAAACATAAAGAAATTACATTACTTTTGAAGGATTAATGCCATAACGCAACTAGCCACACTTTATATTATATGTCAAAACATAAAGAAATTACATTGCCATGATAAATGGATGGTAACACAACAAACTTACTGCATCACTAGGTTGCGGAGTAAACTTACTTGTGAAGGATTAATGCCATAATGCAATTAGCCACACTTTATATTATATATCAAAACATAAAGAAATTGCATTCCCGTGATAAATAGAGGCTTCAGCTCCAAGTGAAAAACACAACAAACATATCGCATCATTGGGTTTCGGAGTAAACTTCTGCAAAACTCCGTAAAACTGGTTTTGACCTGTCCACCAATATTTCCTCCACGATTTTCTCCTCACTACCTCACAGACTCTTACTCTCTAACTTTCCCAGCATTACAAATGACTTTTACATCCATATTTATCTTAACATACTAATTTGACATTATTTACATGGCAAAGAAAATATTTAATACGCAACATGGGTGATTTTACATAGTAAATGATTTTATGAACTTGCAGGTGTTGTGGAGTGTGGGCAACAGCCATGGAGTGAATGCTTGCCCATATCTATTTACCAAAATACATTAAATTCCTTAAATTCTATGATGTGTTGTGGAATGGTCTGCACTGTACTTCTGCTTTGACTTTAGTCCTTTTGCCTGCAAATAAAATTGCAACCATGTAGTGGTTGACTGGGCAAGCATGGTGTTTGTGAGTGTGTTTAAGGTGATGGTTGGGATTAATATTTCCAACACTCCCCCTTAATAACAATTTTCTCCATTGGTGGACATCCCAGTTGTGCAGACTTTTGTGAGGGGATGGTTCGCACTGAGATTCGCTCGTGCTGACCATACAAACTGGGTTTTTCTTCACATTGGCATTTCGAGCAAGCGCCTGTTCTCTTAAAGAGATGGACTCCATTATTTGATCCTGAGACAGAGCAAATTGGGGTTGGACCTATTTGGGTTCGGCTCCCCGGGCTTCCTCTTCAATACTGGTCTGAAGATATTTTCAAGCGCATCGGTAATGCTCTCGGCACATACATGGGCTACGACAAATCCTATCATCAGACTGGAATGATGGCTTATGCCAGGATTCTCATCAACATGGACACAAGTGGTGGTCTTTATGAGCACATTACCATTCAATGGAGAGACTCGGCCTGCAGGCAGATTATAGACTATGAGGGCATCCCCTATCGGTGTCGCAGATGCCACAAAGTTGGGCACCTTTTCAGGGACTGCCCACTACTTCGGAAATCACAGAGGAACGACACTGCTGCGGATGTCGACCCTCCTCAAGTCACCCCCCCTACCCCTCAACCTGCTCAGCCTCAGGAAGAACAAGGGCGTTCACAAGGGGAGGATGCCCCTAGGGGAGACCATGATGCAGGGGAGGCTACTGCAGATACTGCTGTTGTTTCTGCCGCTCCGCCTTCTTCTACAGAGGCTCCCACGCAACCATTGTCCCCCACAGTGGACTCGGCGCACACGGGTATGTCATTATCACACTCACAGCTTACTCATGCATCTTGCATATCATCTGGCACTTCATTTCCCCCATTTTTCACTGATTCTCATCTCTTTGCTCCTTCTATTTCATCTCATTTTATACTCGCACAATCATCCCTCATCTGCACACTCCCTCCCCCGCCTCCGTTTGTCCCCCCTCCTTTGATCACTTCGACTCTCGATACTCCATCATCTCCCCGTTATTCGCTGCGACCTCGGAACAAAGACAAAGGACCTGATGTCGTAGGGCTCGACTCGGTAAGATCCCCCATCACCCTCAAGACCTCCCGAGGTCGTCCCTCCCGCATCACCAAAGCTCGTCACACTGCTAATGATGAGGTTTCCCTTGGGCGACAACAAACCATCTTTGGGGCCCTTAGAGCAAAGGACGGCCCTCTGCCCTTGCCCTCATGAAGATTCTCTCATTCAACTGTCGAGGGTTTGCTAGTTTAACCAAAAAAATAGCGCTCAGGAGGCTGCTTACCTCGACACAACTTGACGTTATTTTCCTTCAAGAGACCCTCTGCTCGGCTGATCCCCTTATTCACACTCTTTCCTCCTAGTTCCCTAATTGGACCTTCCATGCACTGGATGCGTCCGGGCGATCCAGAGGATTAGCAATCGGGGTTTACAACAGGTCTGTGGAGATTCAGAATATCTGGGGAGGTAAGGGCTTCATTGGCTTAGACATTTTAGCACACTCTGTAGACAAGGATCTTCGTATTATCAATGTCTATGGCCCCTGCTCTGATAGGGGCACCTTTTGGAGAACCTTTCTAGAATCTGATCTTCTCCAAGCGGATAACATTATTATGGGGGGGCACTTGAATTTTTCTCTTGGGTTCTGTGAATCATGGGGGCATATGGCTCAAGTCGACTCCCTCTCTGATACCCTCTCCTCCTTATTAGAGGACCACCACTGGGTGGACATCCCATCTGCTCGCCTTCAGTATACCTGGTCAAATAATAGGAGTGGGGAACAAGGTCTGGCCAGGAGGCTAGATCGCTTTCTTATCAAGGAGACCTTATATACCTGCCTCCCCAGAATTAGACAATGGCTAGGAACTGGGGGAATATCGGATCACAGGCCCATCTATCTGGAGGCAGACGACAATAGTCACAAAATCAAAAGCCCGTTCAAATTTAATGCAGCCTGGCTACAGGACCCAGCATATATTCAGCTGGTCCAAGAATACTGGCACAACAACCCCATCAGCGGAAATGAGGAACTATCTGCGGGTTTTGTCAGGAAGCTCACAGAACTCAAGCTGATTACAAAAAATTGGGCTCACCAGAAGCGGATCCAAGATAATCATACGCTGATAGAGGCAGAACGGGTCATTGCAGAATTCGAGGATTCATCGACAGGGACTTTCTCATCTGAGGATAACAAGGATCAGTATAACAACCTCATTTCCAAATGAGCTCAAATCCTAAAATAAAGAGAAGAAAGCTGGAGGTTGAGGGGCAGGGCCACATTGCTCACTGAGGGCGACAACAATACCAAATTCTTTCACAAGTTCGCCAATGGTCGTAAAGCCATTAACACGATCTGGGAATTAAAGGATGACCGTGGCCAACCTGTATCATCTCAACAGAACTTGGCCAGACTTGCCAATGCTCATTTTAGGGGTATATATAAGGCTCCTGGGGGCATAAATATCTTGGAAATTATGAGAATTGCTGAACACTTTCCTAGATTTGTAGACCAGGAAGAATCGGAAGAGATACAGAAGGAAGTAACCTTGGATGAATTGGAAGCGACTTTGAAATGGTTTAAGAAAGACAAGAGCCCTAGCCCTGATGGATGGACTATAGAATTCTATATCGCCTTTTTTGACATTTTGGGTCATGATCTTCTGAATATTGTGGAAGATAGCAGGAGGAGAGGCAGAATATCATCAGCTATCAAATCCAACTTTATTGCCCTCATACCTAAAACCGATGCCCCGACCTCTTTCGATGATTTCAGGCCCATCTCACTTTGCAATTGCCTCTACAAAATAATAGCTAAGATTATTGCAAATCGCCTCAAGCCCATTCTCTCCCAGCACATATCCTCTGAACAATTTGCCTTCTTGCATCATAGACAGATCCATGAGGCCATCGCTACGGCACAAGAGCTCATTCACACCCTACAGATCAAAAAACAAAAGGGTATGATTCTCAAAATTGATCTCTCCAAGGCGTTCGACAGAGTAAACTGGCTGTACTTAAGGCTGCTTCTAACTCATCTTGGCTTCCCCTTTGAGTTCATCAAGTGGACAATGAGCTGTATCACAGACGTATCATACAACATATTACTCAATGGGGAAGCCACCCCATTCTTCACCTCAGAAAGAGGACTCAGACAAGGATGTCCCCTCTCGCCACTGCTTTTCCTTCTGATCATGGAAGGTTTGAGCAGAGTTATTTCATCAGCTAGAGAGAGACACCATCTGACTGGCATCAAAATAGTGGACAACCTCTTCCTTACCCACCTGTTATTCGTAGATGATATCTTGATTTTCTTGAATGGCAGCGTTGGGGACTCCACTGCACTTCATGGCTCCATCCTCCTCTTTCAGCAAGCCACTGGTATGTTGATCAACAATAATAAGTCCACTATCACCATGGTTGGCTGTACCATTCATGAATCCTCCTTTGCTACTCAACGCTTTCCTTTCACCTACTTGAATCTAGCAGATGGTATAAAATATCTGGGATTCAGACTTAAACCATCTGGCTACAAAATTGCAGACTGGTTGTGGCTAATAACAAAAGTAGAAAAGAGGCTTCAGGTATGGTACCATCGATACCTCTCGTGGGCAGGTAGATTAGTACTCATCAAATCGGTTATTGAAGCCACACCAGTCTACTGGATGGCCCTGGCTTGGATCCCCAGAGGCATTCTGAATAGACTTCAATGTATTTGTTCTAGATTTCTCTGGAAAGGTCAACAGACTGGTCGATCATTTGCTTGGGTTAAATGGGACACCATTGCTCTTCCTAAAAGATGGGCTGGATGGGGCATCAAGAGGTTGGCATTATTCTCAAAGGCATTGGCAGCAAAACTCGGGTGGAGACTGCTTACCTCAGACAGTCTATGGTCTCGGGTTGCATATGCTAAATATATTAAGCCTCAGACTGTATTAGACTGGATATGTACGAGACAGGGCCATTATCATCAAATATCCAACATCTAGAAAGAGGTCATCGACACTATACCTCTGCTCCGGGAAGGAATCACTTGGCGTATCAAGGAAGGGAATGCTGTGCGAATTGGAATTGACCTGTGGGTTGGATGTGGGAACACCCACAGACTCCATGCTGATCTTATCAGACACCTCCATGACAGAGGCGTTACACACATCAAGCGTATTGGTGACCAAGCAAACTCCTCCTTCCTCCATCAAGCTTGGTTAACAGCCCGAGCATTAGAATTGCCTCAACAATGGACTAATGAATGGAAGGAGTATACAACGACGCTCACACTAGCCCAAATCAGACTTACTGAAGGACCTGATGAGATCTTCTGGGCTTTTACGAAGCATGGTATTTACACTCCAAAGCTTGGATATCTAAGACTCATGGAACCATATAAGCCCCCAGTTTTACAACCCACCTGGAAAGCGATTTGGAAGCTCAAGGCAGCCCCTCGTATGAGATTACTGATGTGGAATATATTATTTGACAAAATCCCCACTGGCAACAATCTCATGAAGAGGTCCTTCTATGGACCTTTCTGCTGCCACCTATGCCTTAACGCAGAAGAAATCACTGAACATTTGTTTCTTACTTGCAGCACTATTCTACAACTCTGGCAATCACTGTCTTCTCACATCCCGCAATTAAATCATTGGCATGGGAATAACCTTCCTGATGCATGGGGTAGCTGGTGTCGTGAGCATTCAGGAAAGACCATTAACTTGCCTCTGCTGGCTTGTTGGGCAATATGGATTGCTCACAACCAGGCAATCTTCAATCACAAGGTTCCTCACTGGCCTTCTATTATTCTCGATACGGTTGCCAATTGTAACATGATACCTGAAGAGACCCACCCCGCCCCACCTCGGAACCTCAGACCTGTGCCCATCGACAAATCTATTCCTTGGGCTTTCTTCGATGGCTCAGCACAAGAAGATGGATGCGAGGGTGGTGCTATCCTATTCCTAAACGAAACGCACTGTTATAAGATACAAATCAATCTTGGTAGAGGCACTAACAATTATGCTGAACTTTGCACAGCCAAACATATCATCCATTTTGCTATCCATAAACAGTGTAGGCACCTTCAGTTATTTGGAGACTCTAAAATAGTTTGCAATTGGTTGAATAATTCATCTCATTGTCATTCTTATACTTTGAGACACATACTTGATGAAGCTAAGAGATTGACTTCTGTCTTTGAATCTTTTATCTGTCGACACATATACAGGGAGCAAAACACCATTGCAGATCAGCTCTCCAAAGAGGCTGTGCACAGAGTAGGTGATGACTGGTCAATACAAGAGGAAGTCGATGACACCTTCTACCAATACTATCACCGACCTTTTGATGAACAGATGGAAGAGGGGCTATAGAGCCCTATATTTACAGTCTTGTTTTTATTGTACATAGCATGCATATAGACTCTGTTTAGTTTATGAGTACAGCACAAATTTTGTTCATACTCAGCAGATATTATGCTCTCTGCGAAGAGCACAGACGTAATTTTTGAACACTGTCAGAAAATTTTTGTAATGCTCCCTGCGTGGAGATATTTTGGTCATACTCCTTACTATTTATTATGAACTTGACAGGCAATGGCTGCCTGCATATGAATATGCTTCGACATCTGCAAAATGTAATTTCTTAACTTAATGGAAATTACGACTTTTTCCCAGGGGAAAAAAAAAACAATTGTCGCCATTGACAATTCCCCAATAATCTCTGAGATAAACAAAACTTTCACATGCCAATGGCTTTGTGAAAATATCAGCAAATTGTTCCTGTGATCTGCAGTGCTACAACACAATTTCATCATTGTTAATCAACTCTCTAATAAAATGATATTTAGCATCAATATGTTTCGCCCTCTTGTGAAAAATGAAATTCTTTGATAATGCAATTGCTTATGTGTTGTCACAGAAAATAGTTGTCGTTCCCTCTTGGTCGTGGTGAAGATCCCTCAACATCCTTCTCATCCAAACTGCCTAACACGCTGCTACTATTGCGGCGACATATTCGGCTTTTGTTGTTGACAATGATACTATTGGTTACTTCTTGGAAGCCCATGAAATGGCTCCAAAATTCAAATGAAAAACATATCCTGACGTACTCTTTTTGTCATCGACACTTCCTGCCCAATCACTGTCAGTGTAACCAACCAGCCTGAAATTATCTGTTGCGGTGTACAAAATGCCATATTGTTTTGTCCGATTGACATACCTTAAAATTATTTTCACTGCTTTCTAATGTGTCTCCTTGGGTGTCTCCATGAACCTCGACACCAAACTCACTGCATACATTATATCTAGCCTACTGGCAGTCAAATACATCAAGCTGCCTATCATACTTTTTTATAATGTCGGATTAACATTGCTGTTGCAATCTTCTTTCCTTAACTTCAACCCCATGACAGTTGGAGTTGGTGCAGGCTCAATGTTCCTGCATTTTAAACCTCTCCAAAATGTCTACCACATACTCTTCTTGAGAGATAAAAATGTCATTTTTTGTTTGCTTTACTTATATGCCCAAACAATATCTTAAAAACCCCAAGTCAGTCATTTCAAATTCATTCTTCATGACTTATTTGGAATCAGCGATGAGGAAATCATCATTGTCTGTAAAATTAAATCATATATATATAT
>APFE031555258.1:23074-36952 GCA_000404065.3 Pinus taeda
GACGACAATAAGAATCTTACAATCTCTCTCTTTGATGTAGAGAGTAGACTCACCATCACATTTGTCGAAACCATTGTCCAACAAGTAGGCATCTATCTTGTTGTACCATGCATGTGGTGTTTGCTTCAACCCATAAAGAGCTTTCCTCAACTGGTACACTTTATCTTCTTGGCCTTCTACCTCATAACCAAGTGGTTGCACACCATACACTTCATCTTTCAGCACTCCATTCAAGAGCATTGATTTTATGTCCATTTGATACACTTTCCATTTATGTTGCGCGAAAATTGCTACAACTTCACGCACCTTCTCCATCCTCTCAACTGGCACAAACATCTCCGCATAATCTCTTGCATGCTACTGTTTGTATCCTTTGACAACTAGCCTTGCTTTGTGCCTTTCAATATTACCATCAACATTGCTATTGGTTTTATAGACCCACTTCACTCCAATGACTTGTTTTCCTTGCGGTAGGTGCACTAACTCCCGTGTGTCATTCTTTTCTATTGATTTTATTTATTCCTCCATTGCCGCAACCCATTTTTCATCTTTGACTGCATCTTCAAAATGGATTGGGTCATCTACATGATAAAAAAAAGAAAATAATGAATTCAAACCAGCATTGTTATCAACTTCGTCTTGCTCATAAATTTCATTTAAATTTCTGAATTTTGGTCTTCTTATGCTTACTAAAGATGGGCTTGACATGTCACTTGGTGTTGCGCTTTATGGCATGCTTGGAGAAGCATTTGCTTGACTGCACAATGTTGTCCTATTATTTGTTGTTGGTGTTACTTTTTACATTCTTTGTTGTGCTTGAATATGTGTAGAGGGAGTCCTTGTTGAGGAATTACTTGTTGCTGTTAATTCCTCTTTGTCCTCATGTGGTATACATGCTTTCACATTGACTATCTTCTCTAAACTTCCATCCCATGCTTCTTCTTCTATGAACTGCACATCTCTGCTGATTATGACTTTCTTGATTGATTGATTGCAGAGCTTGTGTGCCTTGGATTCATCACTGTATCCAACAAATATACGTTTCTCCACCTTGTTTTCCAACTTATGCCTCAACTCATCCGAGACATGTGCATATGCCACACAACCAAAGACTGTCATGTGAGTGACTCTATGCTTTCTTCCACTCCATGGCTCTTCAGGAACTATGTTATGGATGCTTTTGGTTGGACATCTATTCAATATATATGTTGCACATGCAACAAATTCAACCCAATAATCATTTGGCAAATTCCTTGCCTTCAACATACTCCTTGCCATTTCCATAATGGTCTTATTCTTCCTTTCCACTACACCATTTTGCTGCAGTGTATATCTTGTTGTAAATTGCTTCTGAATTCCATGCTCCTTGCAAAATTGAAGGAAGTCATTTGAGATGTATTCGCCACCTCTATCAAACCTAAGGACTTTGATGTTGTGTCCTCTTTGTTTCTCAACAAGAGCCTTGTATTGGAAAAAGCACTCAAACACTTCACTTTTCTATTTTAGGGGATAGACCCATGTCTTTCTTGTGTAGTCATCTATGAAGGTCAATAAATAGTGGCTGCCACCAATTGATTGTTTCTGCATTGGTCCACATAAATCTGAGTGGACAATCTCCAAAGGTGCCTTTGCCCTTATTGACTTTCCTGCTAGAAATGTCTCTCTATGTTGCTTGTCCAAGATACGTCCTTCACATAGGCTATCCAGTTTTTCTATGAGTGGCAATCCCTTCACCATGCCTTTTCTATGCAGCAAATTCAAACCTCCAAAGTTGAGATGTCCAAATCTCAAATGCCATAACCAATTTTCATCTTTGACCTTTGCTTGATAGTTCATTTGTGTGACAGCTGCCTCTTTTCTTCCATGTTGCCACTAGTCCTATCTCCCAGCATTGCATCCACACTACACCTCCTCTCATCATGTTGCATCATGCTACCCACTCTTACACTGCAACTTATTTACTGAGAATTAAGTAACTGATCTCCCAATTGACCTCCCTGTTGGGCTAGAAACACCCTCTGATACTGAAGCTCTCTCTGCCGCTCCATCCGCATCCATCTCTACCCACTCAGCAAGTCTTGCTACTCCTCCTCGGGGCTCCCGTAGCAAGGTCTAATCAAAGAGGCTAGGTACCTCAAGGATCCTACCCCTATTTCAGCCTTCTTGGGACAATCACTTCACATTGCCCCACCCCACACCTGGAGGTATGGATGCATGTGATCCCTCTACCCACCTATCGCGAAATTTCCCCCTACTAGAGGTCTCTGCATGAGTGGATGACTCCACTCGGTCTCCTTTCGGCTTCTCCAGTTGTGGCTGCTCCATAACCTCCTGAAGTTACTGCACCAATTGTGGCTCCTCCACAATTGTCTGAGACTTCTTCTAGTGCTCCATGTTGAGAGGTAATGTACTCTCCCTCTCAACCACTAAGTCTCCAAAAGTTTCCCTGCTCCTCAAGGCTTTGCATGCATATTGAACCTTAAGAGCATACAAGTTCTTGACTCGTGAACCAATCTGCTTCACCTGTCTCATGGTGATGTGTCTAAGGAAAACCTTTCCCTTACTGAAAACTACATCATATCCTTTGTCCTCCAGCATCGTGATCGATAACAAGTTCTTCTTCAGTCCTAGCACATACTTCACATCTGTCAAGGTAATGCGAGCTCCATGCTCCCTTTGAAAAGAAACCGTGCCCACTCCTGAAACATTATACTTTTCATCATTACCCATCTCTATGAGTATCTTGAGGTATTTCTCCTCCAAGGTATTGAACAAACTCTTATCGTCGGTCATGCGGAATGAGGCTCCACTATCAGGAAACCAACCACAATCCATCATCGATGAAACCGTGCATGTGATGAGGGTAAACTCCAATTTGAACTAAGAGGTCAATGCCTCACCTTCAGATCCTTTCGAGGATCCCTTCTTGGATTTCTTCAATGGACAATTAGTTGCATAATGGCCCACCTCATGACAATTAAAGCATCTCAATTTAGATTTGTCAATCTTGTTCCCCACCATGAGAAGAATTCGATTTGGGATGAGAATCCTTCTCCTGCCCTTTCCTTGCCTTACTCGCTAGGGAACAATTTTCTTCATCCTTATTGGATGAAGAACCATCTCTGGTGCTTCTCCTGATCTCCTCCTACATCATATCCAACCATGGTCATTCCCAATCTGGCAGTTTCTCTCTTCCATTCACTGAGTCTTGGAAGCTATGTCAGCTCTTAGGAAGACCGAGGAGAGCAAGACTCACCATGTCATCATCGGCTGTTGTGATTCCTACACTTCCAAGCTCATCCCAGCAGGTGGTGAGCTTGTTCAAATATGTAGAGATCGTGTCACTTTTTTCACACTTGATTTTCCGAAGCTTGTCTTTCAGCACCAACTTCCTCTGATTGCTGTTGTTATGATATAGATCCTTCAATGTCTTCCACACTGAAAATGGTGTCTCCTTCCGATGGGGACTCGAGACAATATGGTCTCGAAATCCCTCCAGAAGAATCCTCCTTGCTCTAGCCACACATTTCTTCCATTCCGCCAATTCTTGGGCATTAGCTGTTGTTGGCTTGGGGACTTCTTGATCAATGAAGTCCTTCAAACCATTGTCCTCTAATAGCTCTTCCATGCGATCCTTCCAGGCTATATAATTTGAGCTACCATCCAGGGCATACTCGAGTCTCACCATTGAATGCCATTGGTGAACTTTGAGATGTGATAAGAATTTGATTTCTACAATCAAGAACTTCGAACTTCGAACTTCTCCATTCTTTGTATACTGTTCTCTGCTTTGATCACCTTTGCTCTGATACCATGTAGAAATTTCTCACTGTAGATCACCTAATAATGCAATTGTTAAAATTGGAAGCTAAGGCCAAACTCCATGTGGGTCAGCTTATTTATGGTAGCTGATATTTTTATTGGATCCCTCTCGTCAAGAGGTGTATGATTGAT
This sequence comes from Pinus taeda, assembly GCA_000404065.3. Taxonomy (NCBI): domain Eukaryota; kingdom Viridiplantae; phylum Streptophyta; class Pinopsida; order Pinales; family Pinaceae; genus Pinus; species Pinus taeda. The sequence goes on from APFE031555258.1 coordinate 27,029, forward strand.
CTAAAGATCATTAGATTCCGATAAGTATTTATGGAGATATGAATTTATTTTGATTATGGAATTATCATAGAGTCTGTTAGCTTCCTATACGAATAGGTTTCATCTTTCATAATTGACTGGAGAAGTGCCAAATATGTTCATCCTTTTCATGCTACAAAGGTTCCATATTTTGAATAATTTCACTATGTATAGGTGGTTGACTCTTGTCACAATTGATGAATAGCTAGACAGTCTAATCCTGGCTATATCATGTTTGAATTTTACTTGTCTTAGAATAGAGAATAAAGGTCTGCACAAAAATTTTAAGCTTGGCAAACAAGTAGTTAGGTAGAGAAGCAAAGAGTCTCAACAGCTTAATCTGAGCCCTGGAAGAGATAAGGCTAGACTTAGATAGGGGGGTAGCTAAAAGAAAAGAGAGGAATCAGGGTTTGCTAGTTCAAATGCACCCAATGAAAATGAAGAGAAAATGTTAGGTATACTAGGTTGGGTAGGCAGTTTTAATGGTATAGAAGCAGGTGTATGAGCAATTTGCTCCTTTGGAACAAGTTTTCATCTCATAAAAATCATAAGGTACCATGGCAAGGTGGCTACAAAACAAATGGAGCATGACTAATTCCCCTCCCCATTTTCCCAAGAAACACTTACTGACATTCCCCCCAAGGGCAATGAGATCTGTTCATTACCTTTAGTCCATTTCATCTCATAGAAAAACTAAGTGAAAATGTGTTTTCACCTAGGCAAAACAAGCCACATTTCTTGTGTAAAATGTCTTTATTCCCTTTTGCCAAGTTTCCTAGACTTCACAACTGGGTATCCTTGCATTCCCCCCTTGCCTAATTTTTCACTCTACAAACTTAGCCTAAACCATACAAACCCATCCCACACAATCATATTAACCTACTAACCCTATTATATAGCTCCTATGTATATTCCCCTCCCTTACTATGTAAAAATACACAAAATCCCTAAAAAATCTAATACCTCGACCATTGGCTAACTATAGCTATATTTTAAATTTTTTTAGGGAGTTATTGGTCCACCCGGGGCCAATAACAACCCTCCATGTGCCCATCAGGACTTGTTTGGCCTCTGGCTAAATAAACAGCCGAAAACCCGCATTTTTACCCCCAAAAACCCATTTACCCAAAGTTTGAAATACACCGAAAAACATTACAAAACACAAAAATTAAAGTGGGTCCCCCACTGTTAAGCTGTCGCCACCTTCATTACCCGCCAGCTGTCAGCGATATCGGGAGCCCTAACCTGCCGAACTATAGCGTCCGGGGGATGGGCGGTATTTTCACCATACCAAGGATGCGTGTCAAGTGCCCGACATGTTCAGAGCCCCCTGCCCCGAAACCACTTCCCCTCAAAAGCGGTGTGGGGAATACCACTTACCACCCGCTCGCCTCCCTACTGACATCATGCCCACGTCACCGGATGACATCACCCACCTTGCTGCCTTCCTATATACTGACATCACCCGCCATGTCACCTGCCATGTCACCCACCACGTCACATGCCACGTCACCTGCCATGTCAGCATCCATACCCAATGACGTCATGCTGACGTCATTAGGAAAATGTGCCCTGAACACGCCAAAGTCAAATTTTCAGGTAAAAGGGGTGAAAATGCTTGTTTTTACCCATTTCTATTTGTTTTCTATACACAACTTGTGCATGCAAATTTACGTGCAAAAGACTATTTTCGCCATTCAAGTCTGCCAACCAGCAGTTTTACTCCATAGCTCGGCCCCTTGCCTCACCTGGTCACCAACAAATCGGCCATTCCGCCGAGAAAACAGGTATTTACAACAAATTGCTCCCGACCCTGTTGTTATTGGATTTCACTGTAAAATTGGCGACATAACCTATAAATTGAAGTAGGAACACTCTGTTGTTGTCAAAAATACTCACCATAGCCTCTGAGTTGCCAAATTCACCATAAAACCGCACAACGAGCTAAAATTGAGCTCGTTCAACCCTGCAAACTCTACAAGAAACCCAAAAAACTGCCTTTTGCCCATAATTGTAGCCCATTGTGCCAAAGAAGCCCATAAGTCTTGTTTCTCCAGCTAACTTCAATCCACAGAGCTAAATTAAAGCCAACAAACCAGTTTCAATGGTGAAAATCCCGGAGAAATCCACAGAGCCATTGTTTCACCCATTTTGCTTGCACAGAGCCACAATTTCCAATTTTAAAGGCAACAGAGCTTAGCCATGGAAGTTCCAGTGGCCTTGAACATCACTCCTCTTAATGCACCCCACAAGGAGTTGGAACATTTGCCCTTAGCTGATAGAGACTATCTAATCCAAGACCTAATAGGCTACCAAAACCATCTACAAGGAGTTTGTGAGCTCAGAATAGTTACCTAAATCAAAATGATGTTTATGGCATATGGGAATCAAATCTACCCATATACTACCTCCCCTCTATGAATATATTCCCTGAGATCATTCACCTCTGCTGTGAGAACTATGAGCCAACAAACAGGACAGTTAAGAGTCCATCTGGAACTACCCTTTTTCATATTGCTCCTGACTCTATAAATCAAATGCTGAACTTCAAACCAACCCACCTCCAGTTTCCTCTTACCATGAAGTTCTTGCTGGATGAAGGTCCCAAACTCTCCAGCTCAGAGATAGCCAGAATTGCCCAAGTGTTTATGAGAGCAGATCGCCAACCTAAGGAGCCACCTCCTTTCCACTATGCATCTTTCACTGAAGTGGGTAGATTAGTTGTTGATATGATATCCTTTGTTCTGGGGTTCAAGACAAGTGAGCATATTCATGAAACCATATTGGTTATGATGTCTATATTTACCCCAGGACAGCCCCCTACTGTCAAATACAACTATGCCAAATTTATTGCCAACAAGATACATGACCAATTGTTGAGGCTAGACAGGGAGGGAATCTTTAATATTTCATCTATATCGTAGTTCATCTATTCTATTTACCAGCGTTATCTTTCAATTTCCCCATTAGAAATTGGACCATAAAGGAGAAAGGAGGTCTTGTGATTTTTGGACCCCAATTTCATGAAGTCCACAACCTTCTCCCACTCTTGATGTGAGTTTATTGATTTGTTTGTATACCCAGTCTGCTTCCTCTCTTGTGGAACTCCTCCTCCTAGACTGACAATGTTTGCAAAAGATACTACGCTCTCCAAAAAATTATAAAATAGGGTGGACTGGTACTTTTACCAGAATCACACTATTATGAGGATATATGGCTGTGAGCTATGCCCCTACAGGCTGCCCAGATATGTGCCAATGAGACTGTTTGCCCTGGAATATTTCAGGCAATTCATCAATTCAGATTTGAGTCACTTCCATAGCACAAAGAAAAAGGCCCAATTGAAACTCAGAGACCAGTTAGGCCCCTTTGTTATGAACAAGAAAGAGGGATGGAAGGATGCTGATGAAATATTGGGTCAAACACTCAGACTCAAGAGAAGCTTTTGGTGGGTACCCTATGACCCATATGTCTTTATCAATCCAAGAAGGGTAAAATATAGGTTGGCACCCTATGAACATTGTAGCATCCTTGACATAGAAAAGTTTGCCAACCAAGATGAGTGGGTGGAGGGCACACTAGTTGAAGAGCTAACTGAGGAAGATAAAATGGAACAAACCATGAAAAATTTGGAAAAAACTCTTGAGTTAGATTGTTTTGGGCAAGTGTCATTCAAAATACCACAGCAAACCGGGGAAAGCTCATCAACTACTACAACTTCACAACAAGTTGCCCAGGAAAGGACTACACCAACAACAGGGATAGAAAAGAGCAAGGAGTTAGTAGTTGCAGAGCAAGAAACAATGGAAGAATAGTCAACTACCTCAAAAGAACACAGTCAAGGGCAAGCCCCTTCACTACAGGCACAAGCGCCAGAAGTACTAGCACTGCAGACTCCTCTTCCTGAGGAGAGAAGTAAGAAAAGAGACTGTTTAGAGACCACGGTTGCAAGTGGGTCAACAGAAAAGCAAGAGGCCAAGAGGCAAAGGGTAGATCCTCCTGAAGAGGACATTGTGGAAGACATCACTAAAATCACAAGAGGAGAGAGGGCCATCAACCAATAGACTTTCGCTAGCTCTCACACACAAGAAGGGGAGAGGCAGCATGGAATGGAAGTCTCCTCCTCAAGGTCACAAGCCAAGAAACGATCAGACATCAAACAATCATTTATGGAGATTAAGGCTCAAAATGAGTCATTAAGAATTCAGTTATATGATCAATTTCTTAAGATGACACCCTCCAAACAGCATAGACTAATGGTAGCTTATGACATCAAGGAGGAGAAAATGATCTTAAGTCATTTCAAGCCCAAGGTTCAGCAACCACAGTCTACAGCTGACTACATAAGGACCAATCTACCGGTCCTTGCCAAAGATATACACCCAATGGACCAAATAGAATTACACAAACAAACGGGTTAAATGGTCTATGCCACATTCGCAAACAAGGCAATGCTGGCCCACCAATTAAAAGAGTCATTGAGTAATACATCTGCTCAATTCGATTTGAAGAAGATCTCTTCTCTAGCCAAAGACAACAGAATAAAGATTGTGGAAACAATAATTATTGAGTTGGGACATGATCCCAAGGATGCCAAGGGCATCAAAGCATTGATAAAGAAGAAGGAGGAAGATATTGCTACCCTTAGAAAGCAATTGAAGCTGCCTGTCACCATGTATCCACAAACAACAGAGCTAGCACAGTAAAAAGTAGAAGATGATGTAATGGATTTATTGATGAGAATGAATCAAAGGCTAATGCAGACAGAGTAAGAGTTGGAGAAAGCATTGCAGGCTAAGTAGGGAGAGTCAACCTCCCAGCCACCTGAAACAACTCCAACAATTATCTCTGCTCCCCCCCACAGACACAGCAGCAATCCCTCCCACTGAGCCAGCATCAACAACAGGTACAACTTACAGATGCTACAGCAGCAACAACAATAAAGCCTGAGACCAGCATGAGGATGGAAGAAATGATGAAGGCAGTGAAAGAGCTAGAAGCTCAAATGTTAGAGCTTAAAGAGGTAAAAGAAAGACTAGCCAAGCTAGAAGTGAGCTATGACAAATCAAAAATAATAGTGGCAGAGAATACCAGAGAGGTGAAGGCCCTGGAGAACAAGGTGAAATCATTGGAAAAGGATCTCACCTTGCATAAACCTCTGGCAGACATTAAAATGATTATGTGGACCAAGATTGGTCATTCCATTACTGACCAATGGCTATCAATTCAGACAATCTATGAACAAATTGAATTAATAGAAAGGGAAAAAGAACAAATTCAGAGGGCTGGGGCATCATTAGGAAATATGCCTGAGAAGGCCAATAGGATCATCCATTTTTTGAATACCAATACTAAAGAACAGATAGCAGCTTTGGACATCTCGGATAGGACAGGCACCATTTTGACAGTGAAGAAGTGCTAACAATGAGAAATTTTATACAGACTTTGGAAAGGAAATGTCAAGAAATGCAGATGGACATTAATGCCTTCACAGAGAACTTCACAAACTTTCAGCAGAAGGGTCTACCCAGTTTACTAACAAGCAATCAAAAACTATTATCACATCAACAGTATGCTCACAGGGTAAACATGTATGTAACAAATCAGATCACTGCATCATCCAGTGCCTTAGAAGACACAGGGCCTCCTTCCGGACAAAATTTATATGACAAATTGGAAAATTTGTTTTTTATAGAACATGAAATAAATCATCTTTTTGAAGTCAAGCCTAACTTTTACAGGCATACTGAGGCTGATGAAATACTTGTAAAAATACAAAGACATCAGTTGCCTACAGAACAGTGGTGGTAGAGTATGCTAGAAGTTTTTCCTAGGTAATTTGGATCTTTCTACCTATGTACACTTGGTCAAATAGTAAGACACGTGGCAGATATGAAGGAAGGAGATCAAGCAAAGATCAGGACATCAACGCAGGAATGCAAATTAAAGACACAACTACCAGCTGAATTCCTGGGTGAAAAGTCGAAAATATCTTATCAGTTAAAGCAGCCAGCATAGGCACAATAACTCCTACCTTTATTTCTGCATCTATTTCTCTGACAGAGTAGGTGAAGGAATTTATTACTTCATATCTTATCCACGAGATATTTTGTAACTCTCTTTTTGTATAAATACCCCCCCAAGGAATGTATTCGGGGTTGGTGATTCTCCTCTTGGACTGCGCTGTAACTCTGATATTTCTTAATACAAAGGATGTTGAAATGCATTGCTGCTGGACCTTCTGAATGTGGATTTGATGATTCTGGGCTCTGCTACAGAATCCCTGTGTCTTTCTTTGTCTCAATAAGTTATTCTAAATTGTGTTTTTGTGTTTTCTATGTTTGCATATTTCATATATGTTTCATAATCTTAACAACAAGGAAAAAGAATAGCCCAGAACTTGTTTAAATACACTCTGTGTTCAATTCCTATTGTTATTTATGTTTTCTTCAGAACTGGCATAAACAAAAATTCTAAAATTGCTGCAACACTAAAAAATTATCACATTCAACACAAAATTACCACTCTGTATCACCCACAGGAAAATGGCCAAGTAGAGAGCATGAATAAGGTGATATAGGCAATAGTTATAAAAATAGTTGCATCGCACAGACGCAGTTAGGCTTCAAGATTGCGTGAAGCCTTGTGGGAATACCAACCAACGTGGAGAAATACCACTAGCCATTCACCATATCAGCTAGTATTTGGAAAAGAACCCATCTTTCCAATAGAGTTCGAAATACAAACATTAAGAACAACACAAGGGATCGGTTTGAATTTAAATGAAGCCCAGACTAACAGATTACACCAAATTAATGAGCTAGATGAAATCAGGCTCTCGGCTCTTCAATACACTACATTAATTCAATAGCAAAGAGAAAAATGGCACGACGCCGTGATCAAAATGAAAATCTTCCAAGAAGGAGATTGGGAACTCCTATATGATTCTAGGTTTCAGGATTTTCTAGGAAAACTCTAGACTTGATGGCTTGGACCATATGAAATACAGAAAGTGCATGAATTTGGCACCGTTACTTTAACTACTATTGATGAATCTAGACATCCCTTTAAAGCAAATGGTCACCGAGTGTGACTATATCATAAACTGCTTACTCGAGAATCCTTTTACCAGCACCTACGGGAAGATTCTGATATGAAAATTCTTGCTGAGGAAAATAATCCTTCCTCGGCATTGGTTCACTAAATAATCCCATTGTTCTCAAACTTTGTACATATGTTTCTCTTTTCTGCTTGTATAAACTACTTTCTGTATAGATTTTTACATTTCTGCATTTTATTTTTTATTTTTCCTTTCTAAAGGAACAACACTTTCACATTTTTTTTGTTCCTTTTCGAAGGAACAACACTTTCACATTTTTTATGTTCCTTTCCAAAGGAAAAGTTCTTTCGCATTTTTGCTGTTCCTTTCCGAAGGAACAACACTTTCGCATTTTTGTTGTTCCTTTCCGAAGGAACAACATTTCTGCATTTCTGTTGTTCCTTTCCGAATGATCTGGAAATCACTCTTGAGTGATCTCAGTTAAAGAATTATTTAATGAAGGTATTACAGAATCATGTTTCGATGTGTGTCTATGTTATTTTAGGCAACAGATTGATCAGATTGCAAAATACACAAACACTGGAAAATGGAAAATAGTAAGAGAAACACAGTAAGCAAATGCAAGAACACAACAATTAATAAGGAGTTCACCCTATCCTCCAAGGCTACGTCTCTGGTCCAGCTTTTAGTGGCGGCCTTATTTTATTGTGTCTTTAAAGTAGAGTTTTACAATGAGGAGCTCAATTTGAGTCTCCTGAAATAGAAAAATGCCTAGAAGGGTGGTTCTTGGATCCCCCAAGCCACTAGAGTACACAAACTCTTTTCCTTACCAGATCTTAATCTCTCTGGTCTTTAATGGGAGAAGCCTAATGTGGTGCTCAATTCCCAACAGATCCTCTCAAGGATTACTTGAACCTTTCAAGCTTTCTGTTTGCTCGATGCTACCTTAGGTTAGCTCGGCTCTCTGTTTTCTACTTTTTGCTTCACTACCTTTTCTTCTATCTTGCTTTCTCTATCTTCGTCTAGTTTTTCCCGTGTGTTCTATTTTGTGTCTATTCATGGCTTGAAGCCAATTTTTCCTTGATTATTCAATTCCTTTTCCACCCCTTCGGATCGCCTACTACTATTTTCTTAGAGTTCCCTGCCTCTGCATCATCATCAATGACTTACAGGGAGTGGCCACTTGTCCTCTTGTGAACTGCGCCTGCTCTGCCTCGATGGTTTGGTAATCCAATTACAGTGTGGAATGACTCATCTGCCAACTCAGCTATCAAATCAGACTCCAAACTTCTTTATGTCGTGGCTTAATTCCACTATCAAATCTTATTTCTCCATCGGTCGCAATCTCCGTCGTCGGATCTGGAGCCCCCAGATCCTACGTTATTTGCTCATTTCACGTGGTTGACTTGCTCGACCGTTAGTGTGCGATGTGCGACGGTTTTCTCTCTGATCTGCTGGACACGCGTCGTCTGATGAATGGAATCGCTCGGTTTTAGCCAAATTTGCTTACCACCCAAGGGTGCCCTCGATATACCACCGGTTTTGGAGCTTGGGACCCACTTTTTTCCTTAGCGTTTTCCCCATGGTTTCCCAGCTTTCCATGCGACCGAGTGCTCCAAGGCTTTTCCTTCTCGAGGGATTTTCCCTAGCGATGCGTGATTATCACTAAGCACGCATCAGAAGTGGCCTCTGTTTCCTAATATGGGCTTCCAAAGTGCTAGGTTTGCCTCCTGTGCAGACTCCATGGGCCTTGGTCAGTGCGCTTTGACCGAGGTCCTTATTGTTCCTTGCTGGTTGCAATTTGCCACTGTCTAGAGATCTTCCTGATTGCTCTGTCTTCACAAATTCGAAGTCTGTCCTGTCTTAGTACAATCATGGCACTTTGATAATCTTCATGGATCTAATTCATATCACAACCTTCCCAATGAAAAAGATTTTGGACTACCAAAAGTTAGTTTTCAAGCATCGACTAAGTGAGGGTACAATTGTCTCACTTGTCCAATCTCTATCCACTTTGCACTACTCGGCTTTGAACCCTTGAGCCCTACTCTAAGGTACTCAACATCTCCTCTACATGTCGACTTACCTTCCTGTCCAGAACTATGTCTTCCTGCAATTCATTAAGATATTCAGGTGGTAGGTCATCAATAGAATGCAATTGACTCTTCTCTTCCAGATCCTCAATTAGAGAGGGTTTAAACAATCTCGAGCAATCTGCATCTATGACTGAGTAGATGTGCATGTAAGCTGGTAGATCCAGGCGAAAAGCATTTTCACCAATCTTCTCAAGTATCTTGAAGGGTCCATACCTGATAGGCTTTAGCTTTTTACCTTCACCTTGGATTCTGTCCTTGCTAACATACAACCAGATTTTTGGTCACCAACATGAAAACTATGCTCCATTTGATGCTTGTCATGCCTTGCCTTGTATTTGGCTTGGCTTTTTTCCAGTTGTTCTTGTACTTCTTGGTGGATCCCTTGGATCTATTCAATCAACCTAGTTTCCCTGTCCACATCACTGTGTCCCTCAACTATGGTATCTTTACCAAAGAAAAAATCCAAAGGAGACCTTGGTGTGAAACCAAAACAGGTCTCAAAAGGAGATCTCTATGTAGAAGAATGTTTTTCTCTGTTGTAAGCATGTTGCACATAGCACAAATTTTCATTATAAAGCTTAGGATGTTTGCTGCAATATCCTCTGAGCAAATGGATCACTGTCCTGTTGATTACTTTTGTCTAGGCATCAATTTGTGGATGAAAAGTTGTGCTTTTCTTCAGTTTGGTGTCCATCAGTTCCCACAAACTTGACCAAAACTTCTCCACAAATTGGATGTCTCAATCAGATA
>APFE031555259.1:0-15773 GCA_000404065.3 Pinus taeda
TATTTGTTTGTTGTCCTTTAACTTGCTTTAATGTCAAATGCAGGTAATGTACTTGCCATGGAAATGTTAGGTAGTGAAGATGTGGATGATCTCCTGCTCAAGGCCGTTTCACACAGTGCTCAGGGCAATAGCGGGGTATCTTATGTACAACGATTGCATTCCAAGGGCGGAGTTCCTCCATCTTCAAAATGTAATGTGGTTGGAAAGCAACTTCGAATTCCATACACTGCGCAATATCTATTTTGGTTACAAGATCGATCACTCCCAATGGGAATTCCTGTCGAAATAAGTGTTTCAAAGGATTTTAGTCCTCTTCTCAGATTTTATGCTGAAGGAATCCAGTATTACAGATTTAATGGCTCTTCTTGGATTAATTTCAATGTATCAGCATATTTACACACTTCTCCTGGGCAAGAGGTTGTGGGTAAGCACTATTTCTCTACAAACCCCGATCCAAATGGGGGACAACCCACATGGGAGCTCTTCATGCCCTTGAGTCGAGTGACCGTAAAGGTTGTGAGTTCAATTACAGTGGATTCTGACAGTATCGATTGGACTGAATTTGAGGCTATAAGCCATGGTGGAAACAAGTAAGTAATGGGACCTATTTTTTTTTCCATGTTTTGATGGTTGCTTTGCGTGTAACTTTTTTTCATCTTTTGATGGTTGCTTCGCCTGTAATTGTTTACATGTTTTGATGGTTGCTTTTGCTATTTTTACCCCTGTGATGATACTATATCATCTGATTTTTGAGAAATTTTTGGATGATAATTACATCATGACTCATTTGATAGACCAGTTTGGAATGATAAATCACAAAAACCTAAATTCAAACCATATTACATATTACCTTTTATTCTATTCTACTTCTGTAATGACAACATATGAACTTTATTTCCCTCTGCAGAAATGGACTACTTCAAAATGTGAAATACGTGCAGCGAGTTTCTACTGTGGGAGGACTTCCTCCTCCAATAACGGCTCGATCTGCCGTAGCAGGGGACGAATACACGTCTACCTTTTCAACAATCTATTGGTTTTATGTATGACCACTCTTCATATCCAAGACGAGGGCGAAATTCAAAATTATGATTATTAGATGGTTGTAATCAGGATTTTTTAATATTGTTAAACTGTTTTTCGTTTAATTTGGAACTGGAATAAGATTTAGATACCTATTTATTTATTTATTTTCAGATTAAGTAACTAATATTTATAGAGTTATAACTTTATTAATGTATTGGGCCGTATATATTGACTTTTGTAATGGGTTAAATCCAACTAATGACATATTTCCACAAATATTGATAACCTCCATGTGGGATATTCTGATTAAGACTTTTACACCTATGGGGTGCATTTAGCCGTGATGTATATCTTTCTATTGAGTCGTTTGCGTGTATCCATTATCAACGAGAAAAGAAAATACGATGCAAAGCAAAAGTCATATGATCTGAATCCGCTCAGTCTCACTTAATAACATCGATACAGTGGTGAAGAGTCTTTTTGGAGTACGGCATGAAATTAAATATAAAAAACACTATTTCAATAGTAATTAGAAAATAAATGTTATTTTATTCTATTAAAATATTTGAAATATATCTCGTTTAAAAGATGATTTTTTTTTTTTTTTAAATAGATAAATAAAAGAAAGCAATTTCATTTATTTAACTAAATAAATAAAAAGGAAAACAATTAAAAGGAATTAATAATAAAAACCACCGTGAAAAATTTAATACCACTTTATTAAGATTGGACATTTAATTGTATTAGGACGAAGTCCAAATTTGATGAATTTTGTTTAGGGTATGAAAAGTCCTTGGAGGAGATCGTTAATTATTTAAAATTTTATATATATTCTTAAGATTTATTAAAATAAATGAAATAATATATAATACATAATATATAAATATTATAATTTTTTTAGAGAGGTGTAAATGTTTATTATTCAATTTTATGTGGTGGTATATAAAATTTAAAATAAGATTGTTAGGAGTGTAATTTTTTTAGTGAAGTTCATGTGCCTTATCTAAAAAAGAGATCTATTTTAATATATTTTTATTTTGTGTGTTATTCATAAATAAAATATTTCAATTTTCATGTTATTATTTATGTGTTGAAATATCTAAAGATTTTATTTAAAATAATTTTATCAACTTTATATAAAGAGAATTTTTTTCTTAATAGGTATTTTCTATTTCTTAGCACCTTAGAGCGATTTTTGATATAACAAATTATTTCAATAGCAATATTAACCATATTAGTTTTTTACTTGCTTTTTTATTTGAAATATTATTTATGATTAAATTCAAATACTTTTGTTTGGAATAAAATATTTTTAAATGTGACATGGAACTACATGTTAATGAGCGCAAGAGTTATACATATTTCTCACAAAGACTAGACCTCATGAGTTTCTAGTTGGAATTAACAAGACTAAACTATTGAAGTCAACCCTTCAAAATATCCTCAAGGTGTGCAATTTGTTAGCCAGCCAACCAATTACTAAGATATTCATGCCCCTTGTGCAAGTCACAAGTTCAAACCTGCACTACACCGTCACACACACGTTTAGACCTTAACCTAACCTACACTACTAAGGAATTCATGCCACTGTGTAGGTTACACGTTAAAACCTCCACTTACCCGTGCCTCGCACTTGAAATTTTTTATTTCTCAATTACTACATACAAACATAAAGAAATACAAAACAAAAAAATTATTATTATTAAAATATTTTAATACTTAAAGAAACTTAATTCCTTCCACGCTCACTATAGAGTTGGTAAACGACATATATTCAATGGTGCCCCACTAAGCATAAAAAATGTGTAAGTCTTTCCATGTAATTATACTTCCCTCACATTGAATATTTTTTTTTTAATTTACTATGTAACTCTATATTAAACATTTTTTTTTGTGTGTATGCTTGGTAGTTTTTTTCTTTTTTATTAATTTTCCATAAACATATAGTAATATATGTCTATTAAAATATACCTGGTGGCTGTAACAACCTCTGGGGTAAATGTGCATATAAAAAACATAATAGGAACAGAAATGCAATAAAAATATCAGCCATCAAAATCCATATATACATCATTACATTTTCACATGGAAATCAAGGGAATGAATTCTTTTCATTAATAATGCGATGAACCAACTGGTGATGGGACTACCAAGTTTCACCCCATCATAGATTGGTTGAGCCAAGTCTCTCTTCAACCAATCACCCATGTGCTATATTTCAAGCATGAATGTGGGACTCATAAAACACATCAAAAAACACCAATCAATGTGGATGCCACCAGAGTTCTCCACCTACACCATGAGGAATTTGAGTGCCTCCTAGTCTCTCAGGCTTTACCGTGCATCCACAGTCTGATCCAGGGATCACTAGGCCCTACACCGAGACATACTCTTCATATTTTACCATGCATTCCATCCCGAAATCACTTGGTCTAATGGAGAGAAAATACACCTCTTGGCTTTATCGTATATCCCACCATTCAATGGCAAGGATTCCTAGGCCCACCGAGGCACACAATCTAGATTTACTGCAACCCACAGTCTGGTTCAAGGGTTACTAGGCCAGTGGCCTCATGCATCCTCAGTCTGGTTCAGGGACCACTACCACCATGTGTTTGTCAATTCAAAGATCCACCCCACTCAGCGTTGAATCCAATTCGGCCATCCCCCCACAAAACGCATGAGAGAACCCATCTCATCAAAGCTATCAAGAAATGGCAAGGCTAGGCTGAAAATATTGTCACACCTGGCACAAGAAACCCATGGCATGATTACAACATAAACCACATCAATCCAATGCATTCCAAATTAGCAAGGAAATAACCTGCAAGTTGATACTTGCATGAAGCCTTTGTTAGCACTATCCTGCCTCCCTTATTTGATCCTTCTTCCTCTGTCTTCTTTGTTTTCTTGCTCCAATGCCCACAGTGCTCCAAGAAACTTAAGTATCCAAGAGTCATGAGAGGAAGAGAATAATGAGAAAGCTCCAAATCTAAACTGAACATGTCTTGCCCACTGATCCTCGGAAGCCTTTTTATTAATAAGGCCTCTATTTTCTTCATTTTCCATTATTTTCCTTCAATTTCCTCCTCACATGCAACCTATGACCTTTCACCTCATTTTTCTCCAAATTTTCATTATTTTCCTTCATTTTCCTCCTCACATGCAACCTATGATCTTTCACCTCCTTTTTCTCCTAATTTCCATCATTTTCATAAATAAATGTGCCAAAATACCTTTTTGCCTTTTAAATGCCTTAGTCATTGCCTTTGCCAATTTCTCTAGCCATAAACAACCAAATGAACACCCCCTAGGATGTCTTGCCCACCATTCAGATTGGAATACATGTCCCATCATCCGTGGTATTTATATATTTTTACATGGAATTTTCACAAGGGTTGTTACAGTGGCCTCAACCTATCCGTAGGAAACCAGGTCTCTTGGCCACCTATCGACATCAAAAGTTGTCCAAAATTTAAATAGTTTACATTTGCTGCTATGTCTACTATATACTTAATGCTTGAAAAGTAAATGATATTCGAAATCATAACAAAAAATTAACTAATAGTATTGTTGTTTCATTCATCTAATGAATGTATTGGAGCCAGATCTTTCACACTTGACCCGGGCACTTCACTTTGCAGCAGTATCTCAATCTGTTTTTCCATTCTCTTTAAGCTTAAGTTATGGTGATATTGTTGCATTTGTACTAATTGGATCTCCTTTTGGATATGTTTTATGCTTGGTTATTCTTGCATGTCCCCTTCTGGCTCTTCTCTGTCCTTATAAGTTATCATTGCATTAGCCAGAAGATTTTTCATTACCCAATATTGTTGAATGGTTTGCCAAAATAATGTTTGGCGACCACGGGTGTGTCCCGGATCTTGAATTATATGCTCCCAATCTGTTGTTGGGATTTCTTCGTTTACCAGGTTGGTATTGAGCTTCGCTTCCCATGAAGCTATCACAACCTTAACCTCTATTGGGCTTCCTATATGGTAGGAATGCATTGGATTTTGCATGCTCTCCTCTCCCATTCGTCTTCCTCTTTCCCTCGGTGGTCTTCTTGCGGATGCTTCATTGGTGGTCTTCTTTCTTGTTCTTTTTCCCCATTTTTGTCCCTGCTTTTACCATATTCTCCTATTTTTTCCAAACACAATCTCTGCTTACCTGTAGCTTTACGTGTTCGCGTTGCCGGTGTTCTAGGGACTAGTGGACGCTTGGGTTAATGATACCTGTAATGTGAACCAGTAGTAAGTTATTAAAATCAATAATAATATCATCCATAATATTCTGCCATTGTATTTTGATTTGATTTTTTTCGTTCTCGTTCTTAGTTTTCTCTTTAGTCGCTCTTTCTCCCTCCCATTGAGGCCTCTGTGATGTTACCTCACTCCTCAGCTTGATGCCCCCCCCCAGTTCCCATTCTCCAAGGCTTCCCTAGGTATCCCCTTTCCTACTTATGGTCAAACAGGTTGGCGGCTTTCCTTTTTTCATCATGGTAGTTAAGGCTTTTCTGCCAATCCACTCCCTGGACGGACCCCTTCTTGACATTTCGGTCAAGAAATTTCCTTCTAGTGCCATAACTTCCTAGACTCCTCCTCGATTGCTTTTCCTCATGTCTTGCACTACCCTTAGGGTCTGGGGTATACCCTTTTCTAGCCCATTGGGTCATTTTCCTATCCTCAAGAGATAAATTTCCCTCCCGTCTCCTTACTATCTCTCCCCCCACCTAGATTTTTTGCCTCCCCCCCCCTGGTTCCATGGGTAGTAGCTTCCCCTATAGCTCATAGAGGTTTCAAAGCCTTTCCTCTGCTCGCTTCATCCAAACTGGCAATCTCATTTTCTCCCTGGGTTTGTTTTTCCTTCGAGGTTTCTCACAAGTCCCAAATTCTCCTCCCCACCCCTCCAGGGTGGCCATCAATGTATACCAAAACCCTGTCAACAAACAATTATAATTTAAAACACTAAATTTTCCATGGCTTTCCTCCGCAACGAGACCAGACAGTCTTATTTTGACTCCGGACCAGCCAAGCCCTTTACAGGGTTCGATTTCCGCCCCTCACCCTTCCAAGAATTCTTTCCACTCTAACCCATACACAATAATCAAGCAATTATACTTAAACCTATAGAGTTTTTCATTTATTTCCTCAACTCACAAACCAAACATTCTTATCTTAATACAGACTAGACATTCTTTCCTTATTTTCCATATTCTTCTCCATTTCCAAGACATTGTTACCTTATCACCACATGAGGGAGCTGTAACTACATACCCATTGCTGCAGATGAATTCCAATTGTTGTTTGTCACCCTTCTTCTTAAACTTATGGATTTGGGGAGGCATGCATACAACAACTATAGGAAGTGGTCGTGCTTGTTGGAATCCCTTGTAGCACCTATCGGCAACCCTTGAGTAGTAGTGCATTAGACAAAACCATGCATGTACTACACTTCCATGTACCCTTGGGTATATCGGAAGGCCCCCCTCGGGTAACCTGAAACCTAACCTTAGATAAGTAATCGATTATCTTCTTGCTACTATAAACTGAAAAACAACACTCGAGGAGATTGCTTGCACGTACAATAGGGTAGTTGGGTAGTACGGATAAGGGTACGTTCGATTCTCATTAGTTAGCACTTTGAAATATTAGGCTGAGTACTACTGTTGGACCCTTGTGTATATGATTATTTATAGCACCTGACACTCCTTTATGACCATAGTTCCCTCAACTATCTGAAGATCGTCCCCCACCTTTTTGTCCACATTAGATCTAGAAGTTAGGGTTCCACCATCACTGACCATATTAGATCCAGTAGTTGGCATTCTACAGCCATCGTACAGATCATATTTGATAGTTGGGGTTCTCACAGTGCAGATTAGACTCTTTGTGCAGGGAGGGTTTTGGCAGATTGCCCAGATCAGATTGTCACAAAACATTTTGTAGTGTTGAGACTTTGGGGTTTCTACTACTATAGTACAACCCTAATTTTAGTAGGATATTTGACAATATCAAGCATTTTGGATTTCAGCCACCACAATATTGATCAAATAGGAGTAAAACTCCTTTAAGAGTAAATAAAAAAAAAAAAAATCGGGCCATCATGGGATGCTTGCAAGAGACTTAGCCCAAAGGTTCAAAACAACAAGCTGACCACAATGGTACATTCACCTGTAAGCCCCCCAATTTTCATGCGGTCCCAAATTTTTCCTATTGTGACTTTAAGTGACCCACATTACTAGACTCCTGAGCTTTCCCTCTTTCCAACCATACCACTGTTAAGTAAGCTCAAAATTTTACCAGGGGTAGTGTATGCATGCTACCAAGTCTCAAGTTATGACTCTGGAGAAGACCATGGAGAAATTCGAATCCCAACAACAGATTGGGAGCATATAATTCCCAATCTGTTGTTGATTGATAGTGGAAACACGCATAATTTTCACATAAGAGAGTAACTGAATGTATTCGTTGTTTTGTTAGGGTGGTATCTAATTTCCAAGTCCTTATCACTAATGGGGTGACCATGAAATGTGAAGGAACTTGTGAAATCATTAAGCTTAAAATAGGGGATCATCACCTCAAAACCCACATGTTTTCCATTGAAATGGGAGGTTGTGACATTGTCCTCAGTGCTAAATGGCTCTCAATGCTAGGCCCTATCATACTGCACTTCCAGGAGTTATATCTAAGCTTTAAGCAAAACCTCCACACTCATACACTACAGGGACTCTAGGATGGTGCTTGTACTATCATCAACTAGCATCCAATGGAGAAACTTTTAAAAAAGGACTATCATGGTATAATAGCACAATTTAATTCCATCCATGCCATTGGATCCGCTCCTCTTAAAATTCATCCCGATATGCAATAGGTATTAGATATCCACGAATGTGTCTTTCACAAATCTAAGGAGATCCCACCCTCTAGGGGTGAACATGATCATAAAGTCACAATAGGAAAAATTTGGGACCGCATGAAAATTGGGGGGCTTACAGGTGAATGTACCATTGTGGTCAGCTTGTTGTTTTGAACCTTTGGGCTAAGTCTCTTGCAAGCATCCCATGATGGCCCGATTTTTTTTTTTTTTTATTTACTCTTAAAGGAGTTTTACTCCTATTTGATCAATATTGTGGTGGCTGAAATCCAAAATGCTTGATATTGTCAAATATCCTACTAAAATTAGGGTTGTACTATAGTAGTAGAAACCCCAAAGTCTCAACACTACAAAATGTTTTGTGACAATCTGATCTGGGCAATCTGCCAAAACCCTCCCTGCACAAAGAGTCTAATCTGCACTGTGAGAACCCCAACTATCAAATATGATCTGTACGATGGCTGTAGAATGCCAACTACTGGATCTAATATGGTCAGTGATGGTGGAACCCTAACTGCTAGATCTAATGTGGACAAAAAGTTGGGGGACGATCTTCAGATAGTTGAGGGAACTATGGTCATAAAGGAGTGTCAGGTGCTATAAATAATGATATACACAAGGGTCCAACAGTAGTACTCAGCCTAATATTTCAAAGTGCTAACTAATGAGAATCGAACATACCCTTATCCGTACTACCCAACTACCCTATTGTACGTGCAAGCAATCTCCTCGAGTGTTGTTTTTCAGTTTATAGTAGCAAGAAGACGGGAGGGAAATTTATCTCTTGAGGATAGGAAAATGACCCAATGGGCTAGAAAAGGGTATACCCCAGACCCTAAGGGTAGTGCAAGACATGAGGAAAAGCAATCGAGGAGGAGTCTAGGAAGTTATGGCACTAGAAGGAAATTGCTTGACCGAAATGTCAAGAAGGGGTCCGTCCAGGGAGTGGATTGGCAGAAAAGCCTTAACTACCATGATGAAAAAAGGAAAGCCGCCAACCCGTTTGACCATAAGTAGGAAAGGGGATACCTAGGGAAGCCTTGGAGAATGGGAACTGGGGGGGGGCATCGAGCTGAGGAGTGAGGTAACGTCACAGAGGCCTCAATGGGAGGGAGAAAGAGCGACTAAAGAGAAAACTAAGAACGAGAACGAAAAAAATCAAATCAAAATACAATGGCAGAATATTATGGATGATATTATTATTGATTTTAATAACTTACTACTGGTTCACATTACAGGTATCATTAACCCAAGCGTCCACTAGTCCCTAGAACACCGGCAACGCGAACACGTAAAGCTACAGGTAAGCAGAGATTGTGTTTGGAAAAAATAGGAGAATATGGTAAAAGCAGGGACAAAAATGGGGAAAAAGAACAAGAAAGAAGACCACCAATGAAGCATCCGCAAGAAGACCACCGAGGGAAAGAGGAAGACGAATGGGAGAGGAGAGCATGCAAAATCCAATGCATTCCTACCATATAGGAAGCCCAACAGAGGTTAAGGTTGTGATAGCTTCATGGGAAGCGAAGCTCAATACCAACCTGGTAAACGAAGAAATCCCAACAACAGATTGGGAGCATATAATTCAAGATCCGGGACACACCCGTGGTCGCCAAACATTATTTTGGCAAACCATTCAACAATATTGGGTAATGAAAAATCTTCTCGCTAATGCAATGATAACTTATAAGGACAGAGAAGAGCCAGAAGGGGACATGCAAGAATAACCAAGCATAAAACATATCCAAAAGGAGATCCAATTAGTACAAATGCAACAATATCACCATAACTTAAGCTTAAAGAGAATGGAAAAACAGATTGAGATACTGCTGCAAAGTGAAGTGCCCGAGTCAAGTGTGAAAGATCTGGCTCCAATACATTCATTAGATGAATGAAACAACGATACTATTAGTTAATTTTTTGTTATGATTTCGAATATCATATACTTTTCAAGCATTAAGTATATAGTAGACATAGCAGCAAATGTAAACTATTTAAATTTTGGACAACTTTTGATGTCGATAGGTGGCCAAGAGACCTGGTTTCCTACGGATAGGTTGAGGCCACTGTAACAACCCTTGTGAAAATTCCATGTAAAAATATATAAATACCACGGATGATGGGACATGTATTCCAATCTGAATGGTGGGCAAGACATCCTAGGGGGTGTTCATTTGGTTGTTTATGGCTAGAGAAATTGGCAAAGGCAATGACTAAGGCATTTAAAAGGCAAAAAGGTATTTTGGCACATTTATTTATGAAAATGATGGAAATTAGGAGAAAAAGGAGGTGAAAGATCATAGGTTGCATGTGAGGAGGAAAATGAAGGAAAATAATGAAAATTTGGAGAAAAATGAGGTGAAAGGTCATAGGTTGCATGTGAGGAGGAAATTGAAGGAAAATAATGGAAAATGAAGAAAATAGAGGCCTTATTAATAAAAAGGCTTCCGAGGATCAGTGGGCAAGACATGTTCAGTTTAGATTTGGAGCTTTCTCATTATTCTGTCTCTCTCTCATACTCTTGGATACTTAGAGTTTTCTTGGAGCACTTTGGCATTGGAGCAAGAAAAGCAAAGAAGGCAAGAGGAAGTAAGGATCAAATAGGGAAAGGCAGGATCAAGTGGCTACAACAGGCTTCATTGCAGGTATCAACTTGCATGTGTATTTTCCTTGCTAGATTTGGAATGCATGGGATTGAATGTGTTTATGTTGTACCATGGCATGGGTTTTGCCAGGTGTGACAATATTTTCAGCCTAGCCTTGCCATTTCTTGATAGCTTTGATGAGATGGGTTCTCTCATGCGTTTTGTGGGGGGATGGCCGAATTGGATTCAACGCTGAGTGGGGTGGATCTTTGAATTGACAAACACATGGTGGTAGTGGTCCCTAAACCAGACTGAGGATGCATGAGGCCACTGGCCTAGTAACCCTTGAACCAGACTGTGGGTTGCAGTAAATCTAGATTGTGTGCCTCGGTGGGCCTAGGAATCCTTGCCAGTGAATGGTGGGATATACGATAAAGCCAAGAGGTGTATTTTCTCTCCATTGGACCAAGTGATTTCGGGATGGAATGCATGGTAAAATATGAAGAGTATGTCTCGGTGTAGGGCCTAGTGATCCCTGGATCAGACTGTGGATGCACGGTAAAGCCTGAGAGACTAGGAGGCACTCAAATTCCTCATGGTGTAGGTGGAGAACTCCGGTGGCATCCACATTGATTGGTGTTATTTGATGTGTTTTATGAGTCCCACACTCATGCTTGAAATATAGCACATGGGTGATTGGTTGAAGAGAGACTTGGCTAAGCCAATCTATGATCGGGTGAAACTTGGTAGTCCCATCACCAGTTGGTTCATCGCATTATTAATGAAAAGAATTCATTCCCTTGATTTCCATGTGAAAATGTAATGATGTATATATGGATTTTGATGGCTGATATTTTTATTGCATTTCTGTTCCTATTATGTTTTTTATATGCACATTTACCCCAGAGGTTGTTACAGCCACCAGGTATATTTTAATAGACATATATTACTACATGTTTATGGAAAATTAATAAAAAAGAAAAAAACTACCAAGCATACACACAAAAAAAAAATGTTTAAAATAGAGTTACATAGTAAATTAAAAAAAAAATATTCAATGTGAGGGAAGTATAATTACATGGAAAGACTTACACATTTTTTATGCTTAGTGGGGCACCATTGAATATATGCCATTTACCAACTCTATAGTGAGCGTGGAAGGAATTAAGTTTCTTTAAGTATTAAAATATTTTAATAATAATAATTTTTTTGTTTTGTATTTCTTTATGTTTGTATGTAGTAATTGAGAAATAAAAAATTTCAAGTGCGAGGCACGGGTAAGTGGAGGTTTTAACGTGTAACCTACACAGTGGCATGAATTCCTTAGTAGTGTAGGTTAGGTTAAGGTCTAAACGTGTGTGTGACGGTGTAGTGCAGGTTTGAACTTGTGACTTGCACAAGGGGCATGAATATCTTAGTAATTGGTTGGCTGGCTAACAAATTGCACACCTTGAGGATATTTTGAAGGGTTGACTTCAATAGTTTAGTCTTGTTAATTCCAACTAGAAACTCATGAGGTCTAGTCTTTGTGAGAAATATGTATAACTCTTGCGCTCATTAACATGTAGTTCCATGTCACATTTAAAAATATTTTATTCCAAACAAAAGTATTTGAATTTAATCATAAATAATATTTCAAATAAAAAAGCAAGTAAAAAACTAATATGGTTAATATTGCTATTGAAATAATTTGTTATATCAAAAATCGCTCTAAGGTGCTAAGAAATAGAAAATACCTATTAAGAAAAAAATTCTCTTTATATAAAGTTGATAAAATTATTTTAAATAAAATCTTTAGATATTTCAACACATAAATAATAACATGAAAATTGAAATATTTTATTTATGAATAACACACAAAATAAAAATATATTAAAATAGATCTCTTTTTTAGATAAGGCACATGAACTTCACTAAAAAAATTACACTCCTAACAATCTTATTTTAAATTTTATATACCACCACATAAAATTGAATAATAAACATTTACACCTCTCTAAAAAAATTATAATATTTATTTTCAATTATTTTATTTTTCTCTTATATATAATTGATACAAAATTTACATTATTTTAAATAAAATCTTAAAATATTATAAATAAAATTTTAATTTTAACGTCTCTCCAAGGACTTTTCATACCTAAACAAAATTCCATTCCAATTTAATTCGTCTCTATATTTTAAATTTCAATCTTAATTTTGATATTGTGATTCATGTGTATTATAATTTTTTCACGGTGGTTTTATTTATTAGAGTCCCATTTCAATTGTTTTCTTTTATTTATTTATTTAAATAAATGAAATTGCTTTCTTTTATTTATCTATTTAAAAAAAAAAAAAAATCATCTTTTAAACGAGATATATTTCAAATATTTTAATAGAATAAAATAACATTTATTTTCTAATTACTATTGAAATAGTGTTTTTTATATTTAATTTCATGCCGTACTCCAAAAAGACTCTTCACCACTGTATCGATGTTATTAAGTGAGACTGAGCGGATTCAGATCATATGACTTTTGCTTTGCATCGTATTTTCTTTTCTCGTTGATAATGGATACACGCAAACGACTCAATAGAAAGATATACATCACGGCTAAATGCACCCCATAGGTGTAAAAGTCTTAATCAGAATATCCCACATGGAGGTTATCAATATTTGTGGAAATATGTCATTAGTTGGATTTAACCCATTACAAAAGTCAATATATATGGCCCAATACATTAATAAAGTTATAACTCTATAAATATTAGTTACTTAATCTGAAAATAAATAAATAAATAGGTATCTAAATCTTATTCCAGTTCCAAATTAAACGAAAAACAGTTTAACAATATTAAAAAATCCTGATTACAACCATCTAATAATCATAATTTTGAATTTCGCCCTCGTCTTGGATATGAAGAGTGGTCATACATAAAACCAATAGATTGTTGAAAAGGTAGACGTGTATTCGTCCCCTGCTACGGCAGATCGAGCCGTTATTGGAGGAGGAAGTCCTCCCACAGTAGAAACTCGCTGCACGTATTTCACATTTTGAAGTAGTCCATTTCTGCAGAGGGAAATAAAGTTCATATGTTGTCATTACAGAAGTAGAATAGAATAAAAGGTAATATGTAATATGGTTTGAATTTAGGTTTTTGTGATTTATCATTCCAAACTGGTCTATCAAATGAGTCATGATGTAATTATCATCCAAAAATTTCTCAAAAATCAGATGATATAGTATCATCACAGGGGTAAAAATAGCAAAAGCAACCATCAAAACATGTAAACAATTACAGGCGAAGCAACCATCAAAAGATGAAAAAAAGTTACACGCAAAGCAACCATCAAAACATGGAAAAAAAAATAGGTCCCATTACTTACTTGTTTCCACCATGGCTTATAGCCTCAAATTCAGTCCAATCGATACTGTCAGAATCCACTGTAATTGAACTCACAACCTTTACGGTCACTCGACTCAAGGGCATGAAGAGCTCCCATGTGGGTTGTCCCCCATTTGGATCGGGGTTTGTAGAGAAATAGTGCTTACCCACAACCTCTTGCCCAGGAGAAGTGTGTAAATATGCTGATACATTGAAATTAATCCAAGAAGAGCCATTAAATCTGTAATACTGGATTCCTTCAGCATAAAATCTGAGAAGAGGACTAAAATCCTTTGAAACACTTATTTCGACAGGAATTCCCATTGGGAGTGATCGATCTTGTAACCAAAATAGATATTGCGCAGTGTATGGAATTCGAAGTTGCTTTCCAACCACATTACATTTTGAAGATGGAGGAACTCCGCCCTTGGAATGCAACCGTTGTACATAAGATACCCCGCTAGCACTGTGTGAAACGGCCTTGAGCAGGAGATCATCCACATCTTCACTACCTAACATTTTCATGGCAAGTACATTACCTGCGTTTGACATTAAAGCAAGTTAAAGGACAACAAACAAATATTTAGAATTGTGTCTCTTAAGATTTTCATTTCAGAGAAAGAAAATTAAAAACTAAATATGTGACTACATGTTACTGTTGATTCGGGGATGGCCGAGATGGGCTCTCCTGCTTTCATGCTGAACGCAAAGGTGGGCTTTCCACATTGAGCTAGAGGCTCTCGCAAGAAATAATGATAACCCACTGAAGTATGCTTCCCATAAGCACTAGTACCATAAGGAGAATAGAGCGTGGCCATTGCCCCAGCCGAAGTATACTGGAGCCCAGTTGCACTTTGTTGGTAATTTTTTTGCTTCTATGTTTGAGATGGGATAAATACCAAAACCCAAAAATATAACACAGAGATAATGCTCTGTTTCCTTTGCTCCAAGATCTTTTACACAGAGAAGTCTTTTTAAAAACAATTGCACAGGAGAGTATTTCACCACCATAAAATTTCCATTCATAAAACAAAAACATTTACATATTCATCCTCTTTCACTCAGAGGGATTCACCAAAACATTTACTCTGCCTCCTATGAAATTTTACACCACTGTGTGTAAATATTTCATTTACATTCACTGCTGTGTGAAAACAAAATTTACAGGGAGTCACTGATTTACCTTTTCACCTGTGTGAAACAACACATGGATTTGGGACAAAACAAGCTACTGGTTTTTCATTCACTTCTCCTCCTCTTGCACTGCTGTGCAATTTTTTTTACTTCTTACATTGCCATCAAAATTACTCTGTTGCCTGAAAATCACTTTTACATTACAGACCCAAAATATCTATGCACTTCTGTGCATTCCCTGCAATACAAAATTCACCCTCTGTATATTTTTCATTCGCTGCTGCGAATTCAAGTTTTTCTGTCTCACTGTGTGAGATTCACTAAAATTTCATAGGCACTGCGGACCCACTGTTTTTCCATATTTCAAATACATTACAAACTTCATTCTTTTTTAATCCCCGCAGGTGGGTTTTGTTTTTTTTCATACCAAAAGTTGGGGTCAACGCCTTTAAAAAAAACATATTAAAAAAAATAAAATAAAACTTACCATATGGTTTCGGCCCATACACCATAATAACTTCGCCGTAGAACATTTAACACATTACCAAAACATGACAGTGTATTTATCATAAGGCATGGGATATGGTCCACGCCTCATTAAATTTTAACAGGCCCCGTACGTACTTGTGAAGACTTTAACCGGCGGACAGTTTCCAGGAAATCAAACGGCGGAGAGAGAAGCACCAAGATCGGACAGATATCGGACAGGCTTAGTTGGGTGAACGATACCTTCCGATGGATTGTCAGTGCTGATGTCAGGCCAGCATCAGCGCTTGAACAGCT